>JARQOD010001810.1:0-89748 GCA_033576555.1 Oophaga sylvatica | reverse complement strand
TTTGGCATACCGTGTAGGCGGAAAAATATGCCTAATGAATAATGCTGCCAAGGCCCGTGCACACGGTAACCGTGGTAACGGCACCAAGTGCACCATTTTGGAGAAGTGGTCGGTTATCACCCAGATGATGGTGCAGCCCCAAGACTTGGGTAAGCCCACCACAAAATCCATCCCAACCATCTCCCAGGGCCTGTCTGCCACCGGCAAATGGAAAAGTAGCCCAGCCGGCCGTTGACAAGGGGATTTTGTTATGTTTCGGTAACTGAGGAGAAATAGCAAAAACGGTAATACACCAGAGAGGCTGGAACCTATTGGATTGCAGTAACCTGAACTAACCACACAACTAGAGGTAGCCGTGGAGCGTTCCTACGTTGATCCTAGATGCCTCGTCACAGCCTGAGAGATAACTACACCTAAAGGCAGAAAGATGAAAGCTCTCTGCCCGGGGCAAATCCCCAAAGAAAATAGGAAGCCCCCAAACATGTAATGGCGGTTAGACAAGAAGAAAGCATGGACACAGACAGAAAATAGAATGAGCAAACACTGGGGCCCAATCTGTCTAGACAGAAAAGTACAGGAAAGAATTCTGACTGCAATCCAACAAAAACCCTAAAAAATACAAACACTTCTGATTGCCAAAAAACCTGAGATCACACAATCTCATCCACCTACTCACAACAGTACCCCCCCTTGAGGAGGGGTCACCGAACCCTCACCTGTGCAACCAGGCCGATCAGGATGGGCTCGATGATAGGCACAAATAAGTCTCCCAGCATGAATGTCTGAAGCAAACACCCAAGAATTGTCCTCCTGACCATAAACTCTCCACTTAACCAAATACTGGAGTTTCCATATAGCAAAACTAGAATCCAATATCTTCTCAACCACATACTCCAAATTGCCCTCAACCAAAACAGGGTCGGGAGGTGCAGCCATAGGAACCACTGGTTCAACAAACCTCTTCAATAAGGACTTGTGGAACACGTTATGGATCTTAAATGTCCCTGGAAGAAGCAAATGGAAGGAAACTGGATTAATAATTTCCATGATCTTATACGGTCCAATGAACCTTGGCTTAAATTTTGGAGATGCAACCTTCATAGGGATATTCCTTGAGTACAACCAAACCAAGTCCCCCACTTTAAAACGAGGACCATCAGTCCTATGCCGATTGGCAAACCGCTGGGCCTTCTCCTGAGAGAGAGACAACCTCTCCACCACCTGGTTCCAAATCTGCTGCATACGCTGCACAACAGAGTCAACCCCCGGACAACAGAAGCCTCCGCCTGTCCTGAAGAAAATCGAGGGTGAAACCCGGAATTGCAGAAAAATGGAGACATCAAGGTGGCAGAGCTAGCTCTATTATTAAGAGCAAACTCAGCCAAAGGCAAAAAAGAGACCCAGTCATCTTGATCAGCAGACACAAAACATCTCAAATAAGTCTCCAATATCTGGTTTGTTCTCTCGGTTTGTCCATTGGTCTGAGTGTGAAATGCAGAGGAGAAAGATAACTGAATACCAAGTTTAGAACAAAATGTCCTCCAAAATCTGGAAACAAACTGGACTCCTCTGTCAGACACAATGTTCTCCGGAATGCCACGTAACCGAACCACATGCTGAAAGAACAAAGGCACCAACTCGGAGGAGGAAGGCAACTTAGGTAATGGCACCAGATGTATCATCTTGGAAAACCTATCACAGATTACCTAGATAACGGTCATTCTCTGAGAGACAGGAAGGTCAGAAATAAAATCCTTAGAAATATGGGTCCATGGACTCTTGGGTACAGGTAATGGCATTAACAAACCACTAGAACGAGAGCAAGGTTTGGAACGAGAGCAAGTCCCACAGGACTGCACAAAGTCCCTGACGTCACGAGACAAAGTAGGCCACCAAAAGGAGCGACTCACCAAGTCTCTGGTACCAAAAATCCTGGGATGACCAGCCAACGCAGAACAATGAATCTCAGACATCACACTTTTTCCACTGGTCTGGAACAAACAACTTCCCAAAAGGGCAGCGCTCAGGTTTATCCTCCTGACACCCTTCCATAGCCAGTGTCAAATTGGGCGAAATGGTGGAAAGAACCACACCTTCTTTCAAAATAACAGCAGAATCAGATAACTCAGGGGAATCTGTAAAGAAACTCCTCGAAATGGCATCCGCCTTAACATTCTTAGTGCCAGGAAGAAAAGAAACCACAAAATTAAAACGTGTGAAAAACAAGGCCCACCTGGCCTGTCTAGGATTAAGTCGCTTGGCTGATTCGAGATAAATCAGGTTCTTATGGTCCGTGAGGACCACCACCTGATGTTTGGCTTCTTCCAGCTAATGTCTCCACTCTTCAAAAGCCCACTTCATGGCGAATAAATCCCGATTACCCAAGTCATAGTTACGTTCAGTTGGAGAAAATTTTCGAGAGAAAAAGGCACAAGGGTTACTCTTAGAGATCTCTGGATCCCTTTGGGACAAAACGGCACCTGCCCCAATTTCAGAGGCATCAACCTCCACCTGAAACGGCAGAGAAACATCAGGCTGCCGTAGAACAGGAGCAGAAATGAATATCTGCTTAAGTTCCTGAAACGTAGAAACTGCCTCAGGAGGCCAATTCACCACATCGGAACCCTTTTTGGTCAAATCAGTCAAAGGTTTAACAATACCAGAGAAATTACCAATAAATTTACGATAAAAATTGGCAAAACCCAAAAATCTCTGAAGAACCTTCAATGAAGTAGGTTGAACCAATCACAGATGGCCTGAACCTTGACCGGTCCATTTCAATAACAGACAGAGACAAAATGAATCCCAGAAATGAGATCTTCTGTACGCCAAAAAGACACTTTGATCCCTTCACATACAGAGCATTCTCTCTCAAAATCTGGAGCACAGTCCGAACATGTTTCACATGAGAGTCCCAGTCATTGGAAAAAATCAAGATATCATCTAAATAAACAATCAGAAATTTATCCACAAAATCCCTGAAAATATCATTCATGAAGGATTGGAAGACGGAAGGGGCATTAGTAAGCCCAAAAGGCATCACTAGGTACTCAAAATGCCCCTCTGGGGTATTAAACGCCGTCTTCCATTCATCCCCGTGTGTTATGTTTTGGTAGCTGAGGAGAGCAGGCAAAAACGGCAATACACCAGAGAGGTTGGAATCTACTGGATTGCAGTACCCTGACTAACCACCACAACTAAAGGCAGCCGTGGAGCGTTCCTACGTTGGTCCTAGACGCCTCGTCACAGCCTGAGAGGCTAACTACACCTAAAGATAGAAAAAGGAAAGCTATCTGCCCCGGAGCAGATCCCCAAAGAACATAGGAAGCCCCCAAACATGTAATGGCGGTTAGACAAGAGGAAATACAGACACAGACAGAAATTAGTATGAGCAAACGCTGGGGCCCAATCTGCCTAGACAGAAAAAGAATAGGAAGGATTCTTACTGCAATCCAAAAAAACCCTAAAAAAAACAACGCTACTAATTGCAAAAACATCTGAGATCACACGACCTCTACCACCTAAATTAGTTCTCTGGTGCAACAAAACTAAGCAGTAGCCACAGAAAAAAAACTGGAAAAGGCAAATGAACAAACAACAGTGGCTCCAGAGGAACCGAGAGGAGACCAAGCCCCCGGGGAGGGGAACCTGGCCAACCTCACGAAAATGCAGAGAAATATGCAAAAGGCAAGTACAAAAACAAAAAACAGAAAATATCTTATCTGAGAGCAGGAGAAGAGGCAAGACTCAACAAGCTTCCAAGTGAACCAGGAAACAACGTTGAGACAAGAACAATTGATCACCGGCAACCATGATGGGGGGAAACCTCCCTTATATCCAGCCAGTCCGTGATTTCTGATTGCTAATCCTCATTGAATGGTTCAGTACTGTTTGTAACCACCAGAGGGAGCTCTTCTGCTCAGAATTTATTTTTAAAACATTCATAACAGTACCCCCCCTTGAGGAGGGGTCACCGAACCCTCATTTTTGCAACCAGGTCGGTCAGGATGAGCTCTGTGATACGCACGGATCAGTCTCCTAGCATGGATGTCCGAAGCAAACACCCAAGAATTGTCCTCCTGACCATAACCTCTCCACTTAACCAAATACTGGAGTTTCCGTCTAGAAAAACGAGAATCCAATATTTTCTCAATCACATACTCCAGATTGCCCCCAACCAAAACAGGGTCAGGGGGCGCAGCCATAGGAACCACTGGCTCGACAAACCTCTTCAATAAGGACTTGTGGAACACGTTATGGATCTTAAATGTCCCTGGAAGAAGTAAACAAAAGGAAACAAGATTAAGAATCTCCATGATCTTATAAGGTCCAATGAACCAAGGCTTAAACTTAGGAGATGCAACTCTCATAGGGATATTTCTTGAGGACAACCAGACCAAGTCCCCCACTTCAAACCGAGGACCATCAGTCCTATGCCGGTTGGCAAACCGCTGGGCCTTCTCCTGAGAGAGGGACAACCTCTCCACTACCTGGTCCCAAATCTGCTGCATATGCTCCACAACAGAGTCAACACCCGGACAGACAGAAGCCTCCGTCTGTCCCGAAGAAAATCGAGGGTGAAACCCAAAATTGCAGAAAAATGGAGACATCAAAGTGGCAGAGCTAGCCCTATTATTAAGAGCAAACTCAGCCAAAGGCAAAAAAGAGACCCAGTCATCTTGATCAGCAGACACAAAGCATCTCAGATAAGTCTCCAATGTCTGGTTTGTTCTCTCAGTTTGTCCATTGGTCTGAGGATGAAAAGCAGAGGAGAAAAACAATTGAACACCAAGTTTAGAACAAAAAGTCCTCCAAAATCTGGAAACAAACTGGACTCCTCTGTCAGACACAATGTTCTCCGGAATGCAGTGTAACCGAACCACGTGCTGAAGGAACAAAGGCACCAATTAGGAGGAGGAAGGTAACTTAGGTAATGGCACAAGATGTATCATCTTGGAAAACCTATCACAAATCACCCAGATAACGGTCATTCTCTGAGAAACAGGGAGGTCGGAAATAAAATCCATAGAGATATGGGTCCATGGTCTCTTGGGCACAGGCAATGGCATCAACAAACCACTAGAGCGAGAGCAAGGCTTGGAGCGAGAGCAAGTCCCACAGGACTGCACAAACTCCCTTACGTCACGAGACAAAGTAGGCCACCAAAAGGACCGACTCACCAAGTCTCTGGTACCAAAAATTCCGGGATGACCGGCCAACGCGGAACAATGAATCTCAGACATCACACTCTTCTTCCACTGGTCTGGGACAAACAATTTCACAACAGGGCAGCGCTCGGGTTTATCCTCCTGACACCCCTCCAGAGCCAGTCTCAAATTGGGCGAGATGGCGGAAAGAACCACACCCTCTTTCAAAATAACAGCAGGATCAGATAACTCAGGAGAGTCCGCAAGGAAACTCCTCGAGAGGGCATCCGCCTTAACATTCTTAGTGCCAGGAAGAAAGGAAACCAAAAAATTAAAACGTGTGAAAAACAAGGCCCACCTGGCCTGTCTAGGATTAAGTCGCTTGGCTTATTCCAGACAAACCAGATTCTTATGGTCCGTGAGGACCACCACCTGATGTTTGGCTCCCTCCAGCCAATGTCTCCACTCTTCAAAAGCCCACTTCATGGCCAATAACTCCCGATTACCCACGTCTAGAGTTGAGCGATACTTTCCGATATCCAAAAGTATCGGAATCGGAATGGTATTGCCAATACCCAAAAAATATCGGCGATACCCGATACCGATACCGGAAATCCAATGTAAGTCTATGGGAACAAAATATCGGAATTAAAAAAACCCCATTCTTGCCTTGTTGGTTAATTGTACATGAAGGAAAACAACAAAGAGTAATGTAGAATGTATTGGGGGAGGTTGAGGAGACATTAAAGGCATAGATGTTTAACCCAATCAAATGGAATAGCATTAATATTTTTTTTTTTAAAGATGTTCGGATTGACGAAGAAATTGACAATGTTGTTAACGTTTTTTCTATTTTGGCAAATATGTATATTTCACAACTTCCATGCTCTTCACCTTTTTAACTTTTGACACACTTTCTCCTTCATAATCTTCAGCAGCATCATCTTTTTCATCAAATTATTCTTCATCTTCACCTTCTTTATCTTCTTCTTAAACTTCTTGCTATTCATCTTTTGTTAACATTACTCATATTGTTCTTATTAAACTATTCTTCTTCTTCATATTCTACTTCATCTTCATCTTCTTCATCATATTCTTATTTGTGACAGGGATTCCTGTACTTGTAATCTGTAAAAGTATGAATTTTTCATCCTTCCGTTCTTGCTGTCACAAAAGATTTAAATTACAACAGTATTTGTCCGTGTTCAGTTTAGCCTGCAGCAGCAGGCATTTTCCAGGGGCACCACGAGGAGGAACGGACTGACCCCCATACGCTGCTTAGTCTTCTTCTGCTTATAATTTAGAGCATATATTTTGCTCTTCATTTTGGTCTTATACTTAATGTTCTTCTACTTTTTGATCTTCTGCTTATTGTTCTTCTGTCTCTTTTTCTGTATCTTGTAGTTTGTCTTAACTTTCTTTGTCCTGTTCGTGATGTTCTTCTGGGTAATCTTTTATTTCTTCTTTGTGATGGTGTTCAGGCTGGTTGGCTTGATGCTCGTCGTCCTTGTGGTCGTCATCTTCTTCGGGGTGGTCATCAGGGTCGTCGTCTTCATTGTTGGAGATCCAGAGTGATTACCCAAAAAAACATTTAAAAAATCTTCAATTTGTAAATGTAGCTGAAGGTACAAGAAGGCTGACTAACTTCCGAGAACCAGCTGACGTTACTGGAACCCGGAGGGGCAGCAGAAGGAAAAGAGCCAATGGCACAACCGAGGACCAGCTGACGTTACTGGGACACGGTTACTAAGCAGGAGGTACCTGTGCTCCAAAGCACTACCAAGGACCAGCAGACGTTGCTGGAACTCGGATACCGAGATGGAGGCACCTAGGCCAAAGGCACTGCGGAGAACCAGTTGACGGTACTGGAACCCGGACGGGTAGCAGAAGGTACAAGAGCCAATGCAAGTAACGAGGACCAGCAGACTGTGCTGGAACCCGGAGGGGCAGCAGAAGGAAAAGAGCCAATGGCACAACCGAGGACCAGCTGACGTTACTGGGACACGGTTACTAAGCAGGAGGTACCTGTGCTCCAAAGCACTACCAAGGACCAGCAGACGTTGCTGGAACTCGGATACCGAGATGGAGGCACCTAGGCCAAAGGCACTGCGGAGAACCAGTTGACGGTACTGGAACCCGGACGGGTACCATAAGGAACCCATGAAAATGTAAGTTGACAGGCTGCAAGCCGTCCGCAGTTACCGAATCACACAGTCCTACAGTGGGTGCTTGTCCTATTGTCACAACGGAAACAGCCTTTATTTACATATCCCACAGCACACATAGGAATGACCAAAACTGCAGGCACCATATAGTCGGCTAACCAGAATGCAACACGACAGGACAACTTATTGGAGGCTAATTGACGTTGACACTGCCAGGAAACAGCTGTCGTGCTGTATCCAGGCTGGGCAGGAGTCAGTACCCGTGCCAAGTACTTCCGAGCAACAACTGGCAGTGTTGGAGCCCAGGGATGAGAAGAGAACAGGTGGAGGCAGCAGGACTTTTTGCCGTACACACAGCAGGGGAACAGCTGACATGACTGAACCCCAGTAACACAGGAGCAAGTGTTGACTGTGCTAACAGCACTTCCAGGCAACAACTGGCGGTGTTGGAGCCCAGGGATGAGAGGAGGACAGGGTGGAGGCAGCAGGACTTTTTGACGTACACACAGCAGGGGAACAGCTGGTGTTACTGAACCCCAGTAACACAGGAGCAAGTGTTGACTGTGCTAACAGCACTTCTAGGCAACAACTGGCGGTGTTGGAGCCCAGGGTCAAGGAGGATGTTTAAATAGTAGATCAAGTATTTTCCTTGTTACGTGTCAATTTTAAATGTCTATACTCCAAACAAGAGAAAGATAAGCTTTACTACCATAAGATGATGATTTCAGTTAAAAAAATATCGAGATAAATAAAGAATTGACAAACATAAACGCATACATTAACATGTTTAACAGCAATGCAAACCACAAAATAAATTAGTTAAGGAATCTGCTATACGGTTGTACATAAAAGCATACAAGTACATATCTGAATCTATTAATGATGGATAAGTAACAGTATGTACACCATTTTTATTGTATAGACAATGAATGTCTGACTTCAAAACATCATCAGCATTACAAGTTATCTGTGACATTAATAAAATGTTACATTTGCTGAATAATGTCACTAAACAGTTTATAAAAATTATACAATTTCCATCATGTAATACTCATAATATGTGCCAATAATCATTTTTATTAACAAACATAACCTTTAAAAAGTGCATAGTGCAAATTGCTATTTATGGCTGACTGTGGACTTGCAAGCATGACAACGGATAGATAAGGTATATATAGATGAGACTGCATAGCCACAGATGGTGAATGGCCATGTAATACTGTACCTCAATAAAGTGTGCGTCACTACTACATAATTTTTTTTATATAGCTTTATAAACAGGGTACGTGCATGTATGCTTGCGCCTTTTCTGCTGTGACGCGTTGGGTAGTGAACAGTTGTGTGCAGTGTTCACGACAGTCTCTGCGGAATAACCACACTTAGGCCTTATAACTTTTCAGACTTTCTTTATCAATCTACCAAGATGAAGAAGGCAGGGAGTAAGGCACGTGGTCATGGCCGTGGAGTTTCAGCAGGGAGAGGACGTTGGGATTCTGTGGCTGCTGTCGCCCCCAGTGACACAGCATCCACCAGTTTTCCCCGTGAGCGTTCCTTTATGCGCACTTTTGTAGGAGGTCGGCGTACCCCCTGCTGCGGGAAGAACAAATTGAAGCCGTTGTTGGTTGGATGTCAGCCAATGCATCGACTTCAATTGCTTCCACCTCCTCTCAGGACCACAGCACTGTTGAGCAACCATCTGTCTCTTCACCGCCTGCCAAATTGCCCAGGCAGTGACAGAGTTCTGTACAGGAGCCAGCTGAGTGTCTGCTTCTGTTCTCAGAATCTGTTGGCTTGCAAACAGGGGCCCAGCCAAGCAGCATTCTGGAATGTGAAGAAGAGGGAGTATGCAGTGATGCGCAACAGCTGTGTCTCTCTGAATCTGAGTGCCGATGGTCAGCACACCGCAGAACGCATCTGATGATGATGAGACTCAGGTGCCAGTTTCTGTTGAGCATGGTGCTGGCCAGACCACCCAACAGCAGCAGGTGTTGGAAGAGGGTAGTGGAGATGATGAGGTCCAAGACACAACATGGCGTGAGGAACAGGAAGGTGGTGGGAGCAGCTCAGAGGAATACTAATAATAATAATAATAATATTAATTTATATAGCGCCATCATATTCCGCAGCGCTTTACAGTTTAGCAGTTTCAGAACACAAGTCATAAGTAACAACGTTAACAATACAATAATTTAAGCAAAATAAGTCGCCCCTGCTCGTGACAGCTTACAATCTACAATGAGGTGGGGGAATACAAAGTATAGGTGTTTATATACAATGGTGCATTTACAATGATGGTCCAGCCATCTTAAGGGAGTGAGGGATGGAGATAGTGAATGGGCTAGACACACACACACACACACACACACACACACACACACACACACACACCTTACACATAATACATAGAATGACTTTGATTAGTGAATGTGATAGGCCGCTCTGAACAAATGTGTTTTGAGGGAGCGCCTGAAACCATGCAAATTGTGGATAGTCCTAATTTCTTGGGGTACAGCATTCCAGAGGATTGGCGCAGTGCGGGAGAAGTCTTGGAGTCGGGAGTGGGAGGTACGGATTAGTGCAGAGGTTAGTCGAAAGTCGTTTGCAGAGCGCAGCAGTCGGTTAGGCCGATAGATAGAAATGAGGGAGGAGATGTAGGGGGGTGCTGCACTGTGGAGAGCTTTGTGGCTGAGAACCAGTACTTTGGTTGAAAGCTGTGAGAGGCCTAGAGAAGTGGTTAGTGATAGAAGGAAGATAGAGGAAGACATTGCCCCAACGGTACAAACAGGAGGGAGAGTTAGCTGCAGACTCGGTTGCCTGTAGCCTCCAGTTTGGCACCTGTTCGGAGCAGTTGTCTTCCAAAAGTCAAAACGTGCGCTCCCAGGACTTGCACTGCGTGGTCCTTTTTTGACACACTTGCAGATGATATTTGCTATGTCAAATGCAAGCTGTGTAATCAAAAATTAAAAATAGGTAAAAGTGTCAGTAACCTCAATACCACTAATATGTGGAAACATGTGCGGACAAAGCACGTAGTTGAGTTACAAAGACACACTGGAAATGTAGGCCAACCTACAGCAGCACCTACATCTTCAGGTTGTGTTGAAGCCTCTTCATCGAGCTCACACACAGCTGGTTCTGCTTCCTCACAGGATCGCCATGGAAGAACCTCGGTCACTGTTGTCCAGAGACAAAGTGTTATTTCACACACAGCAGCAAGTTCCCTGTCATCCTCACACTCCCAGGCCACAAAACAGCCATCGGTAGCACAGGCATGGGATAAAAGATGGCCATACTCGGCAAACCATCCACGAGCACAGGCTCTGAATGCTGGCATTGCAAAACTCCTGTCCCTTGAAATGCTGTCATTCAGGCTGGTGGAGACAGACAGTTTCCGTAACTTAATATCATTGTCAGTCCCACAATACAATGTGCCAAGCCGATTTAATTTCAGCAGTCAAGCCGTCCCTGGTCTGCAAAAGCATGTTGAGGGAAAAATTAAACATGCGCTACTAAACGCCATCAGTAGCAAGGTCCACCTGACCACCGATTCGTGGACCAGTACCCATTGTTATGATCTGCTACAACCACTAAGAAAAGAAGGGAATTCTGTCCCTACAATAGAACTAAGCTGAATCCCTACGATGTAACGGGGAACCTGATCCTGCGACCAGACCCGCTAAAGTCCTCAGCTAGTCTGAACGAAGACCTATAGTTGCGAGGGAGGAATCCCTACAAGATCTAGGGACTGGGAGAAAAGGTGGACACCTCCTAACAGAAATTGTAGCAGGGATAATTAAACAGAAAACAAAATACTTTGAGATCCTAACATCCAGCAAAACTGACTGAGTAAGGCACCTAAGCACCCGGCTAGCTTAACAGTAGATAATACAATGAAGTCAAGCAAAGCCAGAAGGGCGGAGCCAGACTAAATAGGGAAAAAAGGTCATGTGACAGCAAACTGAAACAAAACCTAACAAGAGGGTTCTAACACCCATGGCCAGGGACGATACCTTTCCCTCACTGCCCATTGGGTCAATGTTGTGGAGCCAGGTACTGATCTTGCGAGTGGCGCTGTACGTGTTCTGCCAACTCCAAGGATTGCAGGAATCAAGTCTGTACACATTGACTCCTCCTCCTACTCCAGTTCCTCAGAATCATCGCTGCAGGAGCCGTCACGGTCTACCTCCACATTGACCCGTGAACGGTTACCTGTTGCGACCGATATGAGCACAGCCGTGTCCAAACGTCAACAGGCCGTCCTGAAATTAATTTCCATGGGGAATCGAAGCCACACAGCGCAGGAGCTCTGGAATGCCATCAAGCAGGAGAGCGACGTGTGGTTTTTGGCAGTGAATCTCCAGCCAGGCTTGGTAGTGTGTGACAATGGCCGAAATCTGGTGGCAGCTCTGGGCCTTGGCAACCTCACTCACATACCATGTCTGTCACATGTGCTCAACTTGGTCGTGCAGAGTTTTTGGAGGGACTATCCGGATCTTGATGCACTGCTGCACAAGGTCCGCTAGAGTGCGCTCACTTGCGACGTTCCAGCATGGCCAGATCGCTGATTGCAGCTCTGCAACGCAGATTTTGCCTTCCTGAACATCGCATCATATGTGACGTAACCACCAGGTGGAATTCCACGTTACATATGTTGGAGCGGTTGTGTGAGCAGCAGCCAACAGTAATGGAGTATCAGCTGCATCAGGCGCAATCAACTCGCAATTTGCGCCGTTCACACTTCACCACTACTGACTGGGCCTCTATAATAATAATAATCTTTATTTATATAGCGCCAACATATTCCGCAGCGCTTTACAGTTTAACAGTTTCAGAACACAAGTCATAAGTAACAACGTTAACAATACAATAATTAAAGCAATATAAGCCGCCCTGCTCGTGACAGCTTACAATCTACAATGAGGTGGGGGAGATACAAAGTACAGGTGTTTATATACAATGGTGTATTTACAATGATGGTCCAGCCATTTTGAGGGAGTGATGGATGGATGGAGATAGTGAATGGGCTACACACACAGACTTACACATAGAATGACTTTGATTAGTGAATGTGATAGGTCGCTCTGAACAAATGTGTTTTGAGGGAGCGCCTGAAACCATGCTAATTGCGGATAGTCCTAATTTCTTGGGGTAGAGCATTCCAGAGGATTGGCGCAGTGCGGGAGAAGTCTTGTAGTCGGGAGTGGGAGGTACGGATTAGTGCAGAGGTTAGTCGAAGGTCGTTTGCAGAGCGCAGCAGTCGGTTAGGCCGATAGATAGAAATGAGGGAGGAGATGTAGGGGGGTGCTGCACTGTGGAGAGCTTTGTGGGTGACAACCAGTACTTTGAATTGGATACTATAATGAATGGGCAGCCAGTGTAAGGACTGGTGAAGGACTCTATGAAGGACATCTGCCACGTTTTGCGTGCGTTTGATGAGTCAACGCGGATGGCGAGTGCAGATGATGCACTAGTCAGCCTGACTGTCCCCTTATCTGCCTGCTTCAAAAAACAATGCAAGCACTAAGGGATGAGGTTTTGGAAGAGGTGGAGGATGAGGAGTCACAAATTCCGTCACCTTCTGGACAGTCAGCGCAACGTGGTTCCTCACAAAGGGCTGGGCAGGGCTCACTTTGTGAGGAGGATGAGGAGGAGTCAATGGAGGAGGAAGACATCGCTCCAGAGGGAGGTACACAACGCTCTAGTCAGTATGTATAGCGAGGGTGGGGTGATGCAGAGCAGGCAGAGATGACGCCTCTTGCAGGGGACAGCGTTTCTTGGCCAGTTGGGAGTCTGCAGCACATGGTTGATTTCATGCTGCAGTGCCTGAGAAACGACCGCCGCATCGCCCACATTCTCACCACGTCTGATTATTGTGTGTCCACCCTCCTAGACCCTCGCTACCGGGACAACTTACAAAGCCTCATCACACCGTTGAACCGGGAGCGTAAAATGCGGGAGTACCAAGACACACTGGTGCAATCCATAATGTTCTCCATTCCAGCCGAGAGCACTGCTGCTACTACTGCTTTACAAAGCAGCTCTGTGCGTCGAGGCAGTGGAGACAGCTCTGCAACAAGAGGGAGCACAAGCAGCGCCTCTGCACAGGGCAAGATGTTATGATTTGGTAGCTGAAGAGAGCAGGCAAAAAAGGCAATACATCAGAGAGGTTGGAATCTATGGGATTGCAGTACCCTGACTAACCACCACAACTAAAGGCAGCCGTGGAGCGTACCTACGTTGGTCCTAGACGCCTCGTCACAGCCTGAGAAGCTAACTACACCTAAAGATAGAAAGAGGAAAGCTATCTGCCCCGGAGCAGATCCACAAAGAACATAGAAAGCCCCCAAACATGTAATGGCGGTTAGACAAGAAGAAATACTGACACAGACAGAAAATAGTATGAGCTCAAACTTCATAAATAGAAAAGGATAGGAAGGGCACTTTATGCAATCACAAAAAACCCTGAAAAGTACCAACTCTACTAATTACAAAAACACCTGAGATGACACGACCTCTAGCACCTAAATTAGTTCTCTGGTGTAACAAAAACTAAACAGCAGCCACAGAAAAAAGTGGAAAAGGAAAATGAACAAACAACAGTGGCTGAACTAAACTGAGAGGAGCACAAGCCCCCCAAGGGGACCCGGCAGACCCCCACAGAAGTGCAGGACAAAATGCCAAAAAAAACACAAAAAACTAAAAGAAGAAAATGTCTTATCTGTTAGAAAAAGATGCAGGCACGAAACAGCAAGCTACAAAGTGTACAGGAATCAAAGATGAGACCAGAACAATTGATCACCGTCAACCCTGATGGGAGGGAACCTCCCTTATATAACACCAGTGAGTAACACCTGATCTCCAATCTTCACAATCTTCATTGAATAGTTCAGTACTGTTTGTAACCACCAGAGGGAGCTTCTGCTCAGAATTCATTTCTAGCACATTCACAACAGCAAGACCAGTATGTTCCAAATGTGGCGAAGTTTGTGGCAGTGCCACCAATGTCTACACCATCCGAGACGGCTCCAGTCAGCAGGAGGCAAAGTTTCCGTAAGATGGTGACAGACTACATGTCTTGGCCTCTCAGTGTACTCCCAGATGTACTTCCCCATTCAAGTTTTGGGTCTCTAAGCTGGATACATGGCCAGAGCTTAGCCAGTATGCATTGGAGGTGCTGGCTCGCCCTGCTGCCAGTGTATTATCGGAGCACTTCTTTAGTGCTGCAGGTGGTGTACTAACAGACCGTAGCATGCAACTATCCTCCGATAATGTAGACCGGCTTACTTTTCTGAAAATGAACAAGGTATGGATCTCGCATGAATTTGCCTGTCCGGTTTCAGATTAAATAACTGGTTGGCAACGTTATCCATGTCTCCTGTTATGTTCATCTTTCTACCACCTGAACTCTACTGGCTGGGCTACAACACTGCCAGTTGCTGCTCAGAAGTGTTGGATGCACAGATCAAAACAATCGCTGATGTGTTTGTGGGGTTCAGTAACGCCTGCTGTTCCCCTGCTGTGTGTCCGGCAAAAATTACTGCTAGGTAGCTACACATGTTGAAAAAAAATGACATGTTAAAGTGGCTACTGTTACACATAGATAAGAGGCTACACCCTTATTTCTAAGCTGTAAACAAGTGAAACGTCACCTTTAAAACCATAAAATTATTAGTCTTTGTCACAAATCTGTAACAAAATAATTGTGACATATTACTGCAGATATCCACGTGTCGAACACAAATGCTAACACAAAAGCCTACTTATGCTATAGGGTACTGATGGTGAACCTTGTCACTCCATAACTTAGACAAATCCAACTCACATCATGCCTCAAATGCTGCAATGTTGGAAGTGCATAATGTGGGTTGAACTTTGACAACAGCTGCAGTGCGAAGGTTAGCCTTCAGTGTTCTTGGCTTTTAAATAAAAGCATACAAGTAAATTTAATAATCCATTGTTGATTAAGGGACGTGATGTACACCTGTAATATTGTGCAAACAATGGATGTAGGACTAGTCCTCTTCAACATTACTTATATTTGTGTCATTTCAAAAAATACATATTTAATTACAAATTTAACAACCCATATCATAAAGGTCCATCATGTAAAAATGAGAATCGGTAACAAAACTCATGCATTACCTTATTAAAGTCAATAGTGCATAGTCACAATAGCTAAATATATACCTGCAAGTTTTGCTGAAACAACGACAACTGATAGAAAAGGTGAATGATATCTAGTTATCAGACTGAATAGCGACACCTGTACAATGTCGATATAATACTGTACCTTAACAAAAAGGCTGTTTGCAACCAATGTATTATATACGGATGGAAGCGCATCACACTAATAGATTTGAGTTATTTGAAATAGAATGGAGCAGCACCAATTAGAGAAAAATGTCAAGGATGAGGCAGTGAGACACGCTTAGCAGAGTACAAGCAGCAGTGGTTGAAAAACTAACTGGAGCGGGATCTGCACTCCAAAAATGAAAACCTCTGACTACAGTAAACACTGCACACAACTGTTCAGTAGCTGTGAAAGGCCCGTTTGCGTACTTCTATATTGTTTGCAACCAATGTATTGGATACGGATGGAAGCACGTCACACTAATAGATTTGAATTATTTGAAATAGAATGTAGCAGCAACAATTGGGATAAATGTCAAGGATGAGGCAGTGAGACACGCTCAGCAGAGTACAAGCAGCAGTGGTTGAAGAACTAACTGGAGCGGGATCTGCACTCCAAAAATGAAAACCTCTGACTACAGTAAACACTGCACACAACTGTTCATTAGCTGTGAAAGGCCCGTTTCTGTACTTCTATATTGTTTGCAACCCATGTATTTGATACGGATGGAAGCACGTCACACTAATAGATTTGATTTTTTTTAAATACAATGGAGCAGCACCAATTAGAGAAAAATGTCAAGGATGAGGCAGTGAGACACGCTCAGCAGAGTACAAGCAGCAGTGGTTGAAGAACTAACTGGAGCGGGATCTGCACTCCAAAAATGAAAACCTCTGACTACAGTAAACACTGCACACAACTGTTCAGTAGCTGTGAAAGGCCCATTTGCGTACTTCTATATTGTTTGCAACCAATGTATTGGATACGGATGGAAGCACGTCACACTAATAGATTTGATTTTTTTAAAATAGAATGGAGCAGCACCAATTAGAGAAAAATGTCAAGGATGAGGCAGTGAGACACGCTCAGCAGAGTACAAGCAGCAGTGGTTGAAGAACTAACTGGAGCGGGATCTGCACTCAAAAAAAAAAAAAAACTCACAGACTACAGTGAACACTGCACACAACTGTTCACTATCTCTGAAAGGCTCCTTTGTGTACTTCTATAGTGTTTGCAACCAATGTATTGGATACAGATGGAAGCACGTCACACTAATAGATTTGAGTTATTTGAAATAGAATGGAGCAGCACCAATTAGAGAAAAATGTCAAGGATGAGGCAGTGAGACACGCTTAGCAGAGTACAAGCAGCAGTGGTTGAAAAACTAACTGGAGCGTGATCTGCACTCAAAAAAAAAAAAAAAACTCACAGACTAAGTGAACACTGCACACAACTGTTCACTATCTCTGAAAGGCTCCTTTGTGTACTTCTATAGTGTTTGCAACCAATGTATTATATACGGATGGAAGCGCATCACACTATATTGAGTTATTTGAAATAGAATGGAGCAGCACCAATTAGAGAAATGTCAAGGATGAGCTGTGAGACACGCTTGCAGAGTACAAGCAGCGTGGTGAAAACTAACTGGAGCGGTATCTGCACTCCAAAAATGAAAACCTCTGACGACGTAAACACACACACCAACTGTTCAGTAGCTGTGAAAGGCCCGTTTGCGTATTCTATATTGTTTGCAACCAATGTATTGATACGGATGGAACACGTCACACTAAAATTTGAATTATTTAAATAGAATGTACAGCACATAGAGAATATGTCAAGATGAGGCAGTGAGACACGTCAGCAGAGTACAGCAGCATGGTTGAAGAACTAACTGGAGCGGATCTGCACTCCAAATTGAAACCTTGACTACGTAAACACTGCACACAACTGTTCATTAGCTGTGATAAGGCCGTTTCTGTACTTCTATATTGTTTGCAACCATGTATTTGATACGGATGGAAGCACGTCACACTAATAGATTTGATTTTTTAAATACAATGGAGCAGCACAATTAGAGAAAAATGTCCAAGGATGAGGCAGTGAACACGCTCACAGAGTACAGCAGCATGGTTGAAGAACTAACTGGAGCGGATCTGCACTCCAAAAATGAAAACCTCTGACTACGTAAACACTGCACACACTGTTCAGTAGCTGTGAAAGGCCGTTTGCGTACTTCTTATTGTTTCAACCAATGTATTGGATCGGAGGAAGCACGTCACACAATAGATTTGTTTTTTTAATAGAATGGAGCAGCACCATTAGGAGAAAAATGTCAAGGATGAGGCAGTGAGACACGCTCGCAGGTACAAGCAGCAGTGGTGAAGAACTAACTGGAGCGGATCTGCACGCAAAAAAAAAAAAAAGCTCCAGACTACAGTGAACACTGCACACAACTGTTCACTATCTCTAAGGCCCTTTGTGTACTTCTAAATGTTTGCAACCAATGTATTGGATACAGATGGAAGCACGTCACACTAATAGATTTGATTTTTTATAAATAGAATGGAGCAGCACCAATTAGAGAAAAATGTCAAGGATGAGGCAGTGACACACGCTCAGCAGAGTACAAGCAGCAGTGGTTGAAGAACTAACTGGAGCGTGATCTGCACTGAAAAAAAAAAAAACCTCACAGACTAGAGTGAACACTGCACACAACTGTTCACTATCTCTGAAAGGCTCCTTTCTGTACTTCTATAGTGTTTGCAATCAATGTATTGTATACGGATGGAAGCGCGTCACACTATAATTTCTATTAAATGGAGCAGCAAGAATTACACTAAAGAAAAAAAAAAAGAGTCTGTGAGTGACACGTGCAGATGCCTACGAACAGCGTTGGATGCAGAGCAAACTGCAGCGTCACCTGCACTCTCACACACACACACCTTGCACAGAGCTGTTAAAACAACACTGCAAGGCAAAAGGAAGCTTTACACAGCGGTTGGTAAACTAGCCTGCCTAAAGCACAGTACACAAAATTGCAATCTCTAACTGTCCCTCAGAGTCAGCACAGCAGCGTTCTGTCCCTAACTGAATTCACAGCACAGTGACGCTAAAATGGCGGCGGTGCCTTTTATAGTGCATTCTGACATCATTTCAGCATCCAATCACAGCCATGCCATTAGTTAACATGACCGCAGCAGTACAGGATGTGCCCACACTTCTTAGGATTCCTCATTGGCTGACTAAAATCACATTGCCTCTCAAAGAATTATGGGAACTTCCGATTCCGGTATACGATATATGGAAAATATCGGAACTAAGTATCGGAATTCCGATACAGCGAATATCGGCCGATACCCGATACTTGCGGTATCGGAATGCTCAACTCTATCCACAGCTCATCGCTGCCTTTGAGCGTAGCGAGGCCCAGAGAAGGGGGGCCCTAGGAGGGGGGGTAATGTTAGGGGTCGAGTTCCCGCTTCTGCACAAGGGGAATCTCGAGCCATTCCGGCTGCGGTTCCCATTCGTCTCCGGCCACAGTGGACTCTGCTCAGCTTAGATGTCGGTCCCAGCGTCTCGCCCAGTCTAACAGTGTGCAGAGGATTACTGTTGCCTCTCCAGGCTCTGCTATTGTGGCCAGTACTGGTTAGCGGCGAGCAGACGTCTTTAGGACAAAGTCCTTGTTTTCCCCTTCTGAGCATGCCCAGGGTGAGATCTCTCATTGGAGATCAGGGGTCACATGCTCAGGTACTGCAGCAGCTCCTATTGGTCCGCCAGGAAGGTCCTGTGTCTACTGGTGTTCTGGAACAGTTTCATTGGTCCTTGTTTCTGGCAGGTCCTGTAGCTGTTACTATAAAAGGGTGGCATGGCTGGGCCGCCATGCGCTAGTATCAATTGCATTATGTGCTTTGCACAAGTGTGATCATGCACGCATGTGGTTAGGGCTCGGCTGAAATAAGCCCCTAGAATACCGGCACCTCCGGTGAGGAGATTTGAGTGCAAGTGGTAAGGGCTTGGCTGAAATAAGCCCCTAGAATACCTGCTTCTCCGGTGAGGAGATTGCTTGATTGCGTTGCTGTCTGCATGATCACGGACTGCTATCCGCACAGCAGTTATCTGTGTATCCCTGTGGTGTTAACAGGACACAGTCTTTTTCTCAGCGGCTCTGTGACGCAACAGGGTTCGCTTTATAACGCTGGTTCAGCGCCCTAGCGTTTTACTTTGCGGCTCACTGAAACTAAGTGAGTTCGCACCTATCGCCATATAGCGCTGTGGCATTCCCGTTAGTGGCTCTGGGGATTAACAGAGTTCGCACTTACTGCCACAGCGCGCTACGGAGTTTATTTTAGCGACTCTGCGGGATAACAGAGTTCTCTACTTTCACCATCTTACTAGCAGCGGGCTTCGCCTGCACGGTGGACCCCGTGCTGAGAACGCACCTCTCTAATAAATCTATTAGGTGCGTTCCGCAGACCCTAACATGGAGAACCGCACAAAGTTGATCCATGTCAACCTGTTTGTTAGATGAGAACAAGAGGATATCATCTAAATACACCATCATAAAGCGCACAATAAAATCTGAAAATACATGGTAAATAAAATTCTGAAAAAACAGCTGGTGCATTGGTGAGAGCAAAGGGCATAAGCAAATTCTCAAATAACCTTTCAGAACTGAGAAATGCCGTTTGCACTCTTCCCCCTCCCAAATACGGATTAGATTATATTCCCCCTGAGGTTCAATTTAGAAAACCATTTGGCCCTGACAATTGTTTGTATAAATCAGGGATGAGTGGGAGGGGTAGGTATTTCTCACTGCGATCTTATTTAATTCTTGAAAATCGAGGCACAGGCACAAACCACATCTTTTTTTTTTAACAAAAAAGAATTGAGCCGCCACAGGTGAGACAGAGGGATGGATGTCGCCTTTACGTAGGCTTTCAGAAATATACTCTTTTCATAGCGGTTCTCTCCAGGCCAGAAAAGTTGTACAGACGGGCCTTGGAAAATTAACCCCCTTATCAGATTGATAGTACTACAAAAGGGCGGTGTGGTGGTAAGACCTCGACCTCCTTTTAAAAAAAGCATCCTCAAAATCCTTCAGGTACTCCGGAATACCTTCCAGATTAACGGGTGACACGAGTACAGTAGTAAGGCAACTTCTACTACACTTAGGACCCCATTTAACAATGTCCCGAGATTCCCAGTTAATCACAGGATTATGTAACTGTAACCAAGGGAACCCCAACACCAGTCCCGCAGGCAGATTGTCCAGAACAAAGCATGAAGTACGTTCCTGGTGCAAGGAACCCACTTTAAGGAGAAACTCCAATGAGACAAATTTGATGACATTCATAGCTAGGGTTGTTTTGTCAATTGCAACAATATGAATAGGAGTCTCCAGCCTAACTGTCCCTAACTTACACTTAGTCACCAAATTAGAGTCAATAAAGTTCATGGATGACCCGCAGTCCATGATAGCAGAAGTTCCACTAAGTTCAACTAAGTTCCACTTCCAACTATACTTTTGAAAGTGAGGGAAAAGGTACCTGAGAGTCTATGTGATATCCCTGACAATCACCCAGACTCGGCTGCTTGTTAGTCGATGGGCAGGAGGGGCAGTCCTTTTTCCAATGTCCGGGATCTCCGCAGTAAAAACACAGTTTTCCTTCATGTTGTCGTCTCTACTCCTTCTCCTTGTGGTTGGTGGCCTCAACCTCCATAGGTTCAGGTGGTGGCAAAACAACAGGAGTAGAGGGGAGTAACGGAACCTCTTGCTCTTTAACACCTCTCTCCCTTAGCCTCCCATTCATATGGATAGCCTGAGTCATAGCCTCCTCCAATGAGCTGGGTGGTGGATGAAGAGCCAGTATGTCCTTCAGGTGATCCGACAGTCTCTCCTGAACTGACATCTCAGCGCAGTCATCCCAGGACACATCAGTGGACCATCGACGGAACTTGGAGCAATGCCATTCATACCCTGAAAGAGACTCATGATTGTGTCATCTGCCACTCTGACCCAGTCAGTCTTGTCAAAATTAAGTCCTAAGGCCTCAAAGAACCTGTCAGAACGTGAGTACATATAAAAAATCCTAAATAATGGTATGGGTGTTGATATATATACACGTAGGAACATCAATTATTTCCAACATTAGAGATAGGTAGTATATGAAAAGCATGTAGTCATACCCTTTTCAATATGGAGATTCTAGAGACTGATTATAGTAGGGTTTTCATCATAACCTATAGATAAAGGTGAAGGAGTATGATTAGGGCACAGTCCCTAGAATGTATACATATCAGAGGAGTGAGTGCATATACATACAAAATATAACAAAAAAATAATATACAATTACATACATAGGAGAAAAGATGCAGTATATTTACATATGTCTGTGATGATTCAGGTATGTCACAGGTGGGGGAGCAATTATGCTTTAGAAGGACCCTGTATGCTGTGCAGAGAAAATGGAATCAATCATGTTGAACAGAAAAAAAGAAAAGAAAGAAAGAAATAAATCTTGTTTAAAACGGTGCATAATGTAGACCGCAGATGATGGGTAACACACCAGCTTTATATATTCAATTTGCAAGGCTGAATGCCCTGTCACAAGGTGTTTAACTATGGTGGACATAGTGAGGAGCAATATGGCAGGACGCTATAATGAATACTATAAGGGGTAACACACCAGCTTCATGTATACCATTTGCAAGACTGAATGCCCCGTCACAAGGAGTTAAAATATAGTAGTACTAGTGAGGAGCGATGTGGGAGGACGCTATCATAAATAATGGACTAGAGATACTCACAGTGTGGTCATTGGTGGCGCAGGGTCAAATGCAGGCAAAGGCACAGCGATGTTCTGGAGGAGATAACGCCAGCACAGCAGTGCCGTGGCGATGTGTGGGTAAGGGCTGCACGTTTTAAATAGGAGCCGCTGGTACCGCCGTGTGACCGGAAATGACGTCGGCTCACAGCCGCGTCATGTGATAGGGGACGTCACAGACGTCTCCTGTTGCAGAGAGCTGCGTTTGTGCAGTAGGCAAGTATGTCTCCTTGCTGAAATGGGGGACGTTGCTAGGTAACTGGAAAAACAGCGCTTGCGCACTCAATCTCACTGGCTGTGTCAATAGGTCACATGTGAGAAGAAATCGCTCAATCTCAGAGCAGGGGGAGATAATGTATAATATAGAGGAATGAATGTGTAACGATAACACACAGAGTGGTGGTTAATATATGTCACATATAGGTAGCATAATAGGACCTGGATCTCACCTGTAACAAAAGGTAATACATAGAAATAAAATAATGATAATAATAATACTGCATGGTAGGAGTCCAAACTCAAAAGGGGGAAAAAAGAAAAAGGGAGAAAAGAGTGAAATTAAATAAAATTAAATTAAAATTAAATAAATCAATAGCAAGGGGTTATTTTTAAGGGGGAAGGGATATTATAACGGGAAAAGGGTAAGTAATAAATTAGGGAATAAATAAAACGGGAATGAGGGGTTTTGGGGTTCTTACCAAGGAGAAGACAAGAGAGGGATTTCAATTTCAATGGGCCTAGAAAAAGAAAGATACCATATTAGTTGGTCATTTATTCCACTTATATTAACCAGTCAATTTCCTTGTTTAGACCTCTTGGATGTAGCGTATCGAGGGTATATATCCAAAATGTCTCACGTTGCTTCAAGAGTTTGATGTGGTTACCCCCTCGGGTCGGCCTGGGTACTTTTTCAATAATTTGAAACCTTAATTGCGCCACATTATGCCTTGCTTCTTGGAAATGAGCAGGTAGAGGAAGCCACGTTTTAGCACATCTGATTGTTGATTTGTGGGCTGAGATTCGATCTCTTATGGTCTGAGTTGTCTCACCCACGTACAGAAGCCCACACGGACACTTAATCAGGTATACCACGAAATTTGTTTCGCACGTGAAGAAACCTTTGATGGGGTAGGATTTCCCTGTACGTGGGTGAACAATCTCATTACCTTTTATAATGTTGGAGCAGCTCATACAGTTTAAGCATGGGAATGTGCCATTCCTTTTAGATCCTGTCAGTGTGCGTGTAGTCAAAGAGGCATTTGATTTCAAGTCTGCTCTGACTAAATGGTCTTTGATGTTGCGAGGTCTCCTCAGGCACATTAAGGGGGGGATTATTGAAGCTGGCGATGTTGGGGTATGCTTTGTTTAGTAAGGGCCAGTGTTTTAAGACTAAGTTATGTACCCTCTGCATTGAAGGGTGATGTCCATGGACAAAAGGGATACGTGGTGGTTTAGGGTGTGTTGAGTTAGTGTCGACAGGGACCTCCAAAGCTTTTGTCATTTCCATAGTAAGTAGATCAGGGGGATAACGTCTAGATAGAAATTTATTGGACATCTCCTTCAGCCTGACCTCTTTGAGGGGTGAATCAGACACGATTCTGGTAACTCTCTTAAACTGAGAACGTGGAAGGCTGTTCTTCGTTGGTTTAGGGTGACAACTGTCGTAATGAAGTAGGGTATTGCAGTCAGTAGGTTTGGTGTAAATGTCTGTAGTTAATTTACCTGAGTTATCCTTTCGGACTCGAGTGTCCAAAAAGGTAACACTTTCACAATCATGGGAAAGTGTAAATTGAAGTTCCTGTCTAGTATTGTTTAGAATATTGAAAAAAGTCAACAAGCTATCGAGATCCCCGAGCCAGATACAAAAAATATCGTCAATGTACCTATGCCATGTCAAGGCATGCTGTTGGAATAGGGGATGCGGATACACATGATCACATTCAAACCTGTCCATGTATAGATTGGCGTACGCAGGCGCTACGTTTGAACCCATAGCGGTCCCACATATTTGTATGAAAAAATCATTTTCAAATCTGAAGAAATTCTCCCTTAGTACCAAATTTAAGAGGTCAAGGCAAAGCTCCTGTGATGGTAAATTGACATTTGCCTCATTCAGGGTTAATGTAACAGCTTGGATCCCTTTATCGTGTGTGATGGATGTATACAAACTGTTAACATCAAGAGTGCAAAGAATGCTGGTAGGTTCAACAGCTGAAATTGTATTGATTTTGCCAAGAAAATCACCCGTATCAAGGATGAATGATTGTGTTAAATGGACATGAGGGGTCAAGATCTTCTCCAGGAAGATAGAAATCGGATTTAAGATGGAATCGGTAGATGCCACTATAGGCCGGCCCGGTGGATTGTATAGGTCTTTATGGATCTTAGGAAGAGTATATAGAACCGGAGTGACCGGATGTAGGTTGGTCAGGAAAGTTTTAGTTTTGGCATCAATGGTTTTATTATGAAAATGTTTTTCAAGGATGAGATCAATTTTCCTGCGTATGCCGGGAGTAGGGTCTGATGGGACTTTCTTGTATGTGTTAATATCGGATAGTTGTCGCCTTATTTCTGCGAGATATTGGGATTTATTCATTACCACAACAGCGCCCCCTTTGTCCGCAGGTTTTATGATGATATTGGGATTATTTTGTAGTGATGTTATGGCCTGTTTTTCCAACTGTCCTAGGTTGTTACGGACAGGAAGGAGGCCCAGTTTCTGGTCATGAATAGTCTTGTTGATATCCCTTTCGACAAGGTCAACAAAGGTTTCGACCGCATGGTGTGTCTTTGGAGGGAAGAAATTGCTGGGGTTTCTAAGACCTAAATTCTCAATTGATAGTGGTGGACTAACGCTAGGTGATGTAGTCTGAGTGCTTGACATACGGGGTGGAGTATTTTCAAAATGTACTTTCAATCTAATATTACGAAAGAATTGTTGTAGGTCTTTTTGTAGTTGGAACGAATCCCAACGTGGTGTTGGGCAAAAAGATAGACCTAAATTGAGGACTTTTAGTTCAAGAGGAGAAAGTGAATAGTTAGAGATGTTAACAACTATGTTTGGACTCCTACCTGAGAGCGAAGGGTCATATGACGATGTTGTTCTCCTCCTCCTCGACCGCCTTGTTGGCGTCCGCTTGGGCCTAAAAAAGGTTGTCTGGTCATAGATGTTCCACCAGCGTCGCTCCCGGAGCCTGGTGAAGAGCCCCCCATGGGCGAGGATCCCCGGAAGCTGTATGGCCCCCCGGACGGCGGAATCTGGATCGGAATCTTCTTTGGCCCTGTTCCTCCCATTTATAGACTCTATTATTGAGGTAGTCCTCTATATCGCGCTGGAATTTAGTTCTTTTTCTTTCTTCCAAAGTTTTCTGGTGAGAAAGAAGAATAGCATCAACCTTATTCTTAAGAGTATTAAATTCAGAGTCACTTAAAGTGGAGGTTAGTTGGGTTTCAATCGAGGTGATTTTCTCTTCCGTTTCCTTTATGGCTTCTTGAAGGTGTTCTATTGTTAGTAAAATAATGTCAAAGGAGCATTTATTAAGTATTTTTTGAAAAGTGGCACAATATTTGGCGTTGTCTGAAAAGAGAGTCGGTCGAAGATTGCAACGTAGACCTCGAGGTATCTTCCCTTGTCTATGATATTCGCCTAACGTGGCGCAGTGAAGATCATAGGCAATAAGCCTTTTCTTCTCTTTTTCCCAATCTCTTGTCTTAATATCCTTGCTTGGAATATGTAGGAAATCAGTACCGGATCTAATCTTAGAAAGAATAGTTGATCCCAGGATGTCGTCGTACATGTAGGTTTCTGAAGACATGGATATGATGGCGGTGCTATAAACCAAAAATCAAGTAGACGTAGAGGAGAATGGTAAGCACTCAGCCAAAAAGGGGGTAGATACCCTAAACGGTGCAAGTGAAAAAGGACCAATGGTCCTACAGTCCGCAGGCAAAAGAGAATCACTGCACACGTAATTAATGCAAAAAAGTGAACAGGTTTATTGAAGAAAATGCGACAAATATGGTTTGACGTTTCGGCCATACATGGCCTTTATCAAAAATTGGTCGCTGAAAAAGATAATACATAAAACATATCAGAACGTGAGTACATATAAAAAATCCTAAATAATGGTATGGGTGTTGATATATATACACGTAGGAACATCAATTATTTCCAACATTAGAGATAGGTAGTATATGAAAAGCATGTAGTCATACCCTTTTCAATATGGAGATTCTAGAGACTGATTATAGTAGGGTTTTCATCATAACCTATAGATAAAGGTGAAGGAGTATGATTAGGGCACAGTCCCTAGAATGTATACATATCAGAGGAGTGAGTGCATATACATACAAAATATATACAAAAAAATAATATACAATTACATACATAGGAGAAAAGATGCAGTATATTTACATATGTCTGTGATGATTCAGGTATGTCACAGGTGGGGGAGCAATTATGCTTTAGAAGGACCCTGTATGCTGTGCAGAGAAAATGGAATCAATCATGTTGAACAGAAAAAAAGAAAAGAAAGAAAGAAATAAATCTTGTTTAAAACGGTGCATAATGTAGACCGCAGATGATGGGTAACACACCAGCTTTATATATTCAATTTGCAAGGCTGAATGCCCTGTCACAAGGTGTTTAACTATGGTGGACATAGTGAGGAGCAATATGGCAGGACGCTATAATGAATACTATAAGGGGTAACACACCAGCTTCATGTATACCATTTGCAAGACTGCATGCCCCGTCACAAGGAGTTAAAATATAGTTGTACTAGTGAGGAGCGATGTGGGAGGACGCTATCATAAATAATGGACTAGAGATACTCACAGTGTGGTCATTGGTGGCGCAGGGTCAAATGCAGGCAAAGGCACAGCGATGTTCTGGAGGAGATAACGCCAGCACAGCAGTGCCGTGGCGATGTGTGGGTAAGGGCTGCACGTTTTAAATAGGAGCCGCTGGTACCGCCGTGTGACCGGAAATGACGTCGGCTCACAGCCGCGTCATGTGATAGGGGACGTCACAGACGTCTCCTGTTGCAGAGAGCTGCGTTTGTGCAGTAGGCAAGTATGTCTCCTTGCTGAAATGGGGGACGTTGCTAGGTAACTGGAAAAACAGCGCTTGCGCACTCAATCTCACTGGCTGTGTCAATAGGTCACATGTGAGAAGAAATCGCTCAATCTCAGAGCAGGGGGAGATAATGTATAATATAGAGGAATGAATGTGTAACGATAACACACAGAGTGGTGGTTAATATATGTCACATATAGGTAGCATAATAGGACCTTACCCTTTTCCCGTTATAATATCCCTTCCCCTTAAAAATAACCCCTTGCTATTGATTTATTTAATTTTAATTTAATTTTATTTAATTTCACTCTTTTCTCCCTTTTTCTTTTTTCCCCCTTTTGAGTTTGGACTCCTACCATGCAGTATTATTATTATCATTATTTTATTTCTATGTATTACCTTTTGTTACAGGTGAGATCCAGGTCCTATTATGCTACCTATATGTGACATATATTAACCACCACTCTGTGTGTTATCGTTACACATTCATTCCTCTATATTATACATTATCTCCCCCTGCTCTGAGATTGAGCGATTTCTTCTCACATGTGACCTATTGACACAGCCAGTGAGATTGAGTGCGCAAGCGCTGTTTTTCCAGTTACCTAGCAACGTCCCCCATTTCAGCAAGGAGACATACTTGCCTACTGCGCAAACGCAGCTCTCTGCAACAGGAGACGTCTGTGACGTCCCCTATCACATGACGCGGCTGTGAGCCGACGTCATTTCCGGTCACACGGCGGTACCAGCGGCTCCTATTTAAAACGTGCAGCCCTTACCCACACATCGCCACGGCACTGCTGTGCTGGCGTTATCTCCTCCAGAACATCGCTGTGCCTTTGCCTGCATTTGACCCTGCGCCACCAATGACCACACTGTGAGTATCTCTAGTCCATTATTTATGATAGCGTCCTCCCACATCGCTCCTCACTAGTACTACTATATTTTAACTCCTTGTGACGGGGCATTCAGTCTTGCAAATGGTATACATGAAGCTGTGTGTTACCCCTTATAGTATTCATTATAGCGTCCTGCCATATTGCTCCTCACTATGTCCACCATAGTTAAACACCTTGTGACAGGGCATTCAGCCTTGCAAATTGAATATATAAAGCTGGTGTGTTACCCATCATCTGCGGTCTACATTATGCACCGTTTTAAACAAGATTTATTTCTTTCTTTCTTTTCTTTTTTTCTGTTCAACATGATTGATTCCATTTTCTCTGCACAGCATACAGGGTCCTTCTAAAGCATAATTGCTCCCCCACCTGTGACATACCTGAATCATCACAGACATATGTAAATATACTGCATCTTTTCTCCTATGTATATAATTGTATATTATTTTTTTGTATATATTTTGTATGTATATGCACTCACTCCTCTGATATGTATACATTCTAGGGACTGTGCCCTAATCATACTCCTTCACCTTTATCTATAGGTTATGATGAAAACCCTACTATAATCAGTCTCTAGAATCTCCATATTGAAAAGGGTATGACTACATGCTTTTCATATACTACCTATCTCTAATGTTGGAAATAATTGATGTTCCTACGTGTATATATATCAACACCCATACCATTATTTAGGATTTTTTATATGTACTCACGTTCTGATATGTTTTATGTATTATCTTTTTCAGCGACCAATTTTTGATAAAGGCCATGTATGGCCGAAACGTCAAACCATATTTGTCGCATTTTCTTCAATAAACTTGTTCACTTTTTTGCATTAATTACGTGTGCAGTGATTCTCTTTTGCCTGTGGACTGTAGGACCATTGGTCCTTTTTCACTTGCACCATTTAGGATATCTACCCCCTTTTTGGCTGAGTGCTTACCATTCTCCTCTACGTCAAAGAACCTGTCCACAGACTCACAATCAGGGACAGAAGCAGGTAAAGAGAAAGCCCACAATTGAGGTCACTCCCGAAGTAAGGAAATGATTATCCCCACCCACTGACTCTCATCTCCAGAAGATTGGGGTCAAAGAGAAAACAATAACTTGCAACCTCCTTGAGCATACCAAACTTCTACTTTTCCCTGGTGAAGGTATCTGGGAGCCTGACCATAGGTGCAGGGGAGTGTAAAGAGACAGCAACAGTATCAGAGTGCTTACAGGCAGACTGGGACAAAGTCAGAATGTTCCTTTTGCAGGTGATTATGCGATGAGGCCAAGGCCCTGTGTTCCAAAGACAGATCCTGCATCATTTGTCTCAGACTATTCATTTGATCCGCCAAGGTATGGAGCGAAACCATAGAAAGCAGAGCAGAGAAAAAAACTGGATGTTTTGGTAAGTTATAATATCATGCTGCTGCTATGCAGGTAGGTGCCTGCTCCACAAGATGGCAGCAGAGTGGAAGCAGGACTGCAACTAAACAGAGGTGGCCTGCAATGCAGCAGCAAGGCTACCACAGGTGGTAGCAGAATAGCCCGGCAAGCCAGGTCAAATCCTAGACTGTAGCGCAGTACCAAAGGAATTAGCAAATTCAAAGTCAGGGGAAAGCTAAAGGGTGAGTAATGGTCAGGAGCTGAAAAGCCAAAATACAAGAGACAGAAGCAGGTCAGAAAACAAGTCAAGTCAGAACTAGGGAGTAGTCATGAATCGCCCTCCAGAGCAATGGGAACTCGGATCTGAGCCTATAGACTACTATGGGGGATGTCACGGCAACACAGCTCAGTCCGTGGCTCTGGGGCTCACCTTTTAATGTGGGATATTTACAGGTGAATTGAATATTGGAATGGGGATTCGTGACGCCACTTGTGGTACCTGGTCAGGGTGACCAGCGCTGCTATGCAGATTCACTGAAGGGTTAATATTGTGCAGCAAGATGTTAGGCCTTCCACAGGAAAGGCTGAGTCCTCCAGGGCAGATAGATGTGTAGGGATGCAGGACAGACGGGGACCCGGCAGTTAGGGGTAGTAAGGGAGACACACACATAAGTCACTTTGGTACCTTTACTGAAGATGTTGCAGGCACTCCCCGGAGCACTGTAGGGTGAAGGGTGCACATCAAGATTGCTCCACTGAGTAGGTGTGTTGCCTCCTTTTCTCTGCCTTTTTGTAATGAAGTCTTAGCCTGCGTGTAGCTGGGCCTAACTTGGTCTCCGTCTTGTACCTGGCTGACCTTGTGGTTGGACCTTCTCTCTGAAAGGACAGGGTCTTTTTATGGCGGATCCTGCCAGACCCCGTTCTCCTGATCCTGCTACGTATCAGCTGTGTGGTAGTCCTGGGACTTGTAGTCCTCCAGGAACTCCGGTGTTCTCCTAATGGGTCATGGAGATCCCTATAGGCTCGGACCCCGGTGTCCGGTAATACTTGCTGAGGTGAGCTATGAAGGCTCCTCTGTCTCATTAACTTTCCACTCGCCTTCGGCCTACCCAGGCCCTCACACGATCACACACTGGCAGTTGGTGGGCTGCCTCTTCACCGCTCTCTAAGCGTCGGCACGCTTCCTCACTGAGCTGCACTCACTAGATTCAGCTCTGACTAGGCTGGAGTGGTTTCTGTTCCACCCTTTACTAGACTCCACTCTCTCTTGAACTGAATAGTTCTGCAGCCTCTCTAATCTCAGCTCTGCACTTCACCTTACTGCAGACTGACTGAGCTCTCTGAGGTGACTGCCTTGAGTGGCTTCACTGGCTGAATGCCTTGATGTTTCTGTGTTCACTCTGCTTTTATATGTCTAAACAGCTCCCTCTGGTGGTCTTTGGGATAAGTGAATGTGTGTGAATGTGCATAATGACCTCTAGTGGTATATTCTTTCAGTGCACCCTTCTGGAAGATATGGATCCAGTCGCAGCTGGGCTCCACAGTCACACTAAAGGGGAAAACAGAATCAAGATGGGTCAAGGGAAAAGCAGAGACACGGCTTCAGAGAGCAAAAGCAGCAGGACAAATCAGAGCGATCAGAGTCAGCTACAGCAGCACTAAGCAAAACTGTAACTGACATCGCTTGAAGCAAGCAGCGGGGATAAATACCCAACATGAACGCACAAAGAGGCTGAGAAAGGTTAACCCTTGAGATGACCAGACTGGGAAAAGGGAAAACAGGACTCAAAACCCGGGCTGGATCAGAACAATTACATTTTGTGAGAATTACAAAGTTGGTGCTAAAGAATATTTTACCGGAAAAATACAATATTTTTTTCCACATTCAAATGTTGTAAAGTTTTATGAAGAACCTGTGGGTTGAAAATGTTCTTCACACACCTAGAACAATTCAATGATGGGTCTATATTCCAAGAGTCGCTTGTGGAGGTTTCTGATATTCTAGAACCTGAAGGGCTCTGCAAATGGCAACATGGCGTCTATAATCAATTCCAGCCAGATTTGTGCCCTTTCCTTCCCATGCTTTGGCATATGCCCAAATATTAGACTTCATTACATTCAAGATAAATTTATTTAGCAAATTATGGGGTCCATTTTTCCTTGTAACCCCTTGTGAAAAATGCACTTTAGTCTAAAGCAACATTTCACTGGAAAAAAAATGAATTTTTTAATTTACACATTCAAGTTAAAGATCTGTAAAACGTCTATGAATACAAAGTGGTCAACATACCCCCACATAACGTTATAAAATGAGGTCACTTGTGAGGAGTTTCTACTCTTTAGCACAATCTAGTGCAGCTAAACTTATACTGCAAATACAAAAGAGCACTTCTTCCTTTCCAGCCCTACTATGTGCCCAAGCAGTGAATTCACACCACATTTATGTTATTGCCTCATTCGTGAGTGATTATTACACTTGGATGTGTATTTTCTCCTATTACCGCTTATGAAAATGTAAGTTTAGCTCTAAATCGACATTGAAGTGTAAAAAATGGAATTTACATTTTTCTTTAGTAAATAAGTAAGGAAGTTCCTCTAAGCAGATAGGGCACAAGGGGATCTAGAACCCAGTAACATATAAAGTAGGCAGTAGAAACAATGTAACTCCTAGACAGATCCTGTATAGTAACCTCGATACTGTACAAGAGGTCGGAGAAAAGTCAAAATTTGAAATCAGGCAAAACAGTATTGGAGATATTAGTCATGTGCCAGTTGTGGACCAGTGTCCTGAGGTGACCTCAGAAAGGATGCTACACCAGGGAGTCAAACTTTACAACTGCAATGCAAGTAGGATCCCTGACATATATCTCCATAGCAGTAAGGACCAATATGGAAAGGGACAATGCCTAAAGTGCTAGGGCAAAATATACATCTCAAAGCATTGTGATGCACCCCATATTCATATCACTATTAATAGTCCCAAAGTAAATAGAGATGGTGGAAGAAGAAAAAAAATTATAAGAAAAAATATTACTGTTTATCACTGTAGCAGACACAGAGAGAACAAGTACAACAGAATGGTAGACAAAATAGAAACAAAAGACAGGAGGGTAGTAAATATGACACCCGTACTTACAGAGAGGTACAGATCCGAATGTGCCTGGGCCCCAACGCGTGTTTCACCCTGCTTCTTCAGGGGACATGTGTCTACACGATAACTGAAGGCTTAAGAATTTTGTAGGGTACATTTTTTAAAATGTTATCACGTCTGGATATCTTCCATGATAGTAGATACTCCAAGTCCTTCGTAAATTGAATAGATCCATAAAAATACTATTTGCAAATTTCTTTGAAAAAAAAATGAAAAGTTGCTGTTAATTTTAATCCTCCAGACAAAGATCAAAGGTCGTTTAAGAGGTGATGCTGATGTAGAGCAGACGGACGGGAAATGTTATTTGGTAACTCTTTTGTGGACTTGGTATGACTGTCTGGTGTTTGGATATATGTGTTCAAATTTTGAAAATTTTTCCACATTTTCATCAATATTCAGTTATTTTTACAAACATTACAAAGAACTTTCAGCTAATATAAAATATAATCTATGTAGAAACTATGTCCTAATCACTGGGATATTGTGAAGCTTTCCAGAGTTACCACCATATAAAGTAACACCAAGTCAGATTTGTAAACCTTGGTTGTGCCAGGAATAGTGGACAGATCTTATGCATTGTACTTACAATGAGTTATGGACCGGAGCGCAGTAGAGGATAAGACCGCAGTGTTCTCGTCACAGTCATCTCCACGTACAGATCTGTATAATACAAGACAAAGAGTGACATTTCCCTTCCGTAATCCTATTTATGCCTACAGTATTAGCTCTCGGATGGAGCCAGGGGAGGGATGAAAAATATGATGTGATTTCTTTAATAGGCCGCAAAACATTGTATTATTGTAATTACCCCAAGGTCTAAAAATTCCCATTGGTGTAAAATCATCAGAGGTATTTTATTTATTACAAACCAACTAATAAGTTGAAGAGTACAAAAAGGCCTATAAGATAACAGTGAGGCCGATGATTCAATGGAGAACCTATGTGAGAAAGAAAGTCCTCCAAGCACAATGTGTTTATATAAATTATAGACAATTTTATTTAAAAATAAAATGGCTTAAATCAATAAATGAGTAAGAGTGTACGAAGATGGACCAGGCCGGCGATGCCTCTCTCTTGCCAGTCCCGGAACTTTTGAGGCTGTCACCACTGTTGCTAGGGGGAAAGCTTTCTGACCTGGACAGCCTTTGCACTAGGCTGAAGGGGGCGAGGCAAAGATAAATGGAACGGTGCACGAGAAAACAGGGGACTTGGCAGGAAGACAGAGTACACAGGAGGAGAAGGTTGACTCTCCGTGTGTCGACGCAACAGCACAGGTGCGCGCTGCAGGTCATCACCCAGTACACCCACTGACCGTGAGATACGTAACTGTGTGTCAACTCACCCTTCTAACTGAATACTCCTCCCGCACCTTTCCGCTGACTGCCGCGGGCGCAGCCTAATCCTGACCAGGCAAACAACACAGTGCCGGTTATCTCCGCTCCTGCCTCCACCACTGAACTGATCCACACTTCGGCGGTACCACAGACTGCTTCACAACACTACCGGCGCCCCACTAATGTAGGAACTCGCTTAAGAGAGCCAGGATGCGCCGCTTTCGTCAGGACCAGGCCAGAGGCTTCATGCATCACCTGCAGCGCAAACGTGGGAATTCAAGCATCAACTGCCCGGAAACCAACAGACTAAGTTTTTCCTGCTTCATAGACATTTGTTTCTACCCTATTAAATACCCAGTTCTACTCCCACAAAATCCTTTTTCTCCTTGCGAGGAGTATTCCCTGTAATAAACCCCTTTAACTCTTCTCTGCCTCTGTCTCTTCAGTTCATCCCGTGTTCCTGTTATTTCACACTTGGCGTAGTCGGCAGGATGCAGTCTACCAGCACGGATGCAGCAGACCGAGCAGTTGGGGTGATCCCAAAGACCATTATTTCCCTGGAGACAATGTTGAACAATCTCCTCAAGTGTGGGGGAATAACACCATGTTATGTAGCTGGACTGAGCGCATGAGGGGGATGATGAGAATGCACCCCATGACTCCTGCATTAGAAGTCTAGGTAGCCATGATAGCTCTAGATGGAGAAGCCAGAGATTCAGTCATGTTACGACTCCCCAGGGACCAAGACACCTTTAACAAGGTGCAACAAATTTGAAGGAGTATCATGTGGACCCACGGTCGTAGGGGAGTTAAGGATGTGTTTATTTAGCCTTATGCTAAGGGAGGGGCAGACCGTGACACAGTACATGAACGCTCTCCATGAGATCCATACTGCTATCATTTGGAAATATGGCAAAGGTGTAGGAACGACTGATGTTATGTTGTGGGATCGATTGGTGACAGGCTTGTGGGATGTGCTGACGAAACAAGCTGTTAGGGTCTGCGGAACGCACCAAATATATGATGTGGAGAGGTGCGTTCGCAGCCCGGGGTCCACTGTGCAGACGGAGCCTGCTGCTAGTAAAATGGCTCAAGAAGCGAACTCTGTTATCCCGCAGAGTCGCCAAAATAAATGCCGTAACGCGCTGTGGCAATATGTGCGAACTCTGTTAATCCACAGAGCCGCTAGAAGGAGTGCCGCAGCACTATATGGCGATGTGTGCGAACTCACTTAACACAACTGAGTTGCAAAATAAACACGCTAGGGCACTGTCTAGCGTTGAAAGCGAACTCTGTTACATCACAGAGCCGCTGAGACAAACTTCTGTGTCCTGTCAGGCACCCAGGTACACAGTTAACTGCTAAGCGAACATAGAATGTGATCATGCGCTAATGCTCCTCGCAGGAGTCACCCGCAATCTATGGCGTCTGAACGCCAGACCCTGAATACGGCAATCAAACTCCTCACCGGTTATGCCGGTAATCTAGGGCATCTAGGACACCGACCCTGACCATCTAGCATACCAAACTCCTCACCGATTAAGTCGGTATTCTAGGGGCTTATTTCAGCTGGGCCCTAACCACACACACGCATGACCACACTGGCGCATAGCATATAAAGATTGATACTAGCGCATGGCGGCCCAGCCATGCTACCCTTTTATAGTAACAGCTACAGGAACTGCCAGAAACAAGGACCAATGAAACTTGTTCCAGAACACCAGTAGTCACAGGACCTTCCTGGCGGACCAATAGGAGCTGCTGCAGTACCTGAGCATGTGACTCCTGATCTCCAGTGAGAGATCTCACTCTGGGCATGCTCAGAAGGGGAAAACAAGGACTTTGTCCAAAAGACGTCTGCTCGCCGCTAACCAGTACTGGCCACAATAGCAGAGCCTGGAGGAGCAGCAGGCTCCACTGCAGACTGAGATGAATGGGAGACCGCAGCGGGACAGGTTCGAGACTCCCCTGTGCAGCAGCGGGAACTCGAACCCCAACACAAGCTTTGTGGGAGTGCTTGCAGGTAAAAGCTCGCATGACCTTCTCTGAGATAGGAAGCAAAGCACGCACAAAGGATCAAGAGCAGGGGGTGACAGTCCCGGTAGGCAAGTTTAGAGCAGAGAGGTATCTGTGAACCTGATCAGCGAACCACAATGGGTGGAGGAATTGCGAAAGGAAATCCAGGAAATTTGAGGGAATTTGCTAATGCAAAGAAGAAACCAGTAGTAGCTTCGAATTCGCCAGGGGGCAGAGATGGCCCTGAACCCCTCAGTGAAACAAGGATGTTACGCCGAAAGAGACCCCTCACTTGTTTTAATTGTGGAGAAATTGGACATATGGCTCGGCAGTGCCAACGACGGCGTAGGCCCCTTCAACGACATTCATTAAACTAGAAGGCTCCGAGCCTGAGGGAAGCCGATCGGAGCATAAACAGTAACAAAGGAGTAACAATAAGTCCCACAAATTTAGTCTCTAAGTGCCCTCTTGTTTGGGCTGAACTGGATGGCTGAGCAGTACATTGTCTTGTGGATACAGGCTTACAGGTGACTATGATGCCTGAATCTTACTTCCGTCGACACTTCACTTAAGCAATGTGGCCTGAATGGAACCCAGTGATAAAATTGACATCTGCCAATCACTTGCCCATCCCGGTCACAGGAGTGGTCTGGATGCAAATAACTATCTGTAGCAAAGATTTAGGTCGTAAGGGAGTAGTGCTGACCCTTGGAGAAGCATGTAACGGACATGCCGTCACCCAGGGAATGAACATGCTGAAATAGTTCGGGAGTCTCTTTCTCAATGAGCCCTCTGACATAACTCTGAAGCAGTGGAGCCCGCACACTCCCCTAAGAAGAGTGTTTCAATAGTTAATTCATGTGGCTCAGGCATCTTCCAGTGAAGGAGGAATGTTGGGAAAAGTGATTGTCCTGACCTTTGCTAAACTCGTTCTAACACCAGGACAACCGTACTTACCCTGCCTGGGCGGGCTTTTACCCCTCTGGAAGGGGTTGAGATCCAGATAGAACCAGCTACCAACTGTACCTAGGACTCCTTGTGGTGCTAACGCTGGCTATTGTATGTGAAGTAACGGTTCCAGTACCCTGTGTCAATTTAGGAGAAGGTAACAGCACGCTAAATCCCAGAAGTGAATTGGCCCAGATGGTGAAACAGGGAGACCCATGGGTCATGGCAGTGGATACGTCCTTGACATCAGAACCTCAGCATATCCAAAAGGGCGGCATATATTCGAGCAAATGCGGGCTGAGCTGAACGACCTTACTCCACCAGAGATCTAGCAAGTGGAAGCTTTATTGGGCCGATATCAAGATGTGTTCGCACACCATGAGGATGATTTTGGCTATACTACGGCAATCACACACGAGATACCAACTGTGAATGCTGCACCCATAAGGAAGCGATATCGACAGATTCCGCCACAAGTATATCAAGAGGTGAAAGGTATGTTGCTGCAGATGTTGCAGAAGGTTGTCATAGGGGAGAGTCAAAGTTCGTGGGCCTCCCCCATAGTACTGGTGCAAAAGAAGGATAGCACGCTACGATTCTATGTGGACTATCGTAAGCTCAACGCCTATATCATGCGAGATTCCTACCCATTACCCAGGAAGAAGAAACCTTGTTTGCGTTAGTAAAGGCCAAATTCTTTTCATCGTTGTATCTAACCAGCGGCTACCGGAATGTACCCATATTAGAGCAGGACAGCCTTTATACTTCCCATGAAACTGTATGAATTCAACAGGATGCCGTTCTGGTTGGCGAACGCCCCTTGAATGTTTCAACGGTTGATGGAGAAGTGTTTAGGTGATTTAAACGTTGAAGCCACACTCATCTATTTACACGATATAGTCTATGCCGCTTCATTTGAAGACCATTTACAAAAACTAGAACAGATGTTTGAGTCGCCTTTAAAGACTCGGACTAAATGTAAAGCCTCAAAACTGTCATCTGTTCCGTACTCAAATAGAGTACCTGTCCATTCTGCTGAAGAGGCATTTCAAGACCTGAAGAAGGCATTGGCAGAGTCCCCTGTGTTGGCTTATACGGACTTCTCTCAACCGTTCATTCTCCACACCGACAGGAGTTATCATGGACCTGGGGCTGTATTGTCGCAGATGCAGGACGGAAGAAAGAAGGTGATCGCTAGAGTTGAGCGAAACAGGTCGGTCAGATTCAAAAGTCGCCGACTTTCGCCAAAGTCGGTTTTGCTCAGCGTGAACTCGGCCATGCGGTCGTCGACCCGAGTGCTAAAGTCGGTTTTCCCATAAAGCTTGCAGGCGCCTTTTCTCAGCCAATGAGCTAGGACGCACACTGTGGGCAACTAGATGACATGGGCAGCGGCCACCACCTTCTTAGGGAAGGGCATTGCAGTGATTCGGTTGCTTTGTGTGGAGTCACAGTGTCTATAAAAGCCCTGGGCGCCGACCTCCATTTTACTTCTGCCGATCTTAGCGTAGGGAGAGGTTGCTGCCGCTGTTTCTCAGTAGGGAGAGAGTTAGGGCTGTAAAGAGAAGTTCTTCTGTGCTTGTGCTGATAGCAATTGTGCTGTACAGTTAGTCTGCAGTGACAGGGGAGGATTTTCTTGTGTGCAGCAGCAGAGCTGGTTAATAGGCTGTCACCATAATTATAATTCCAAATCCAAAACATATCCAAAAGGAGTAAAGAAAAAGGAATTACCAAAGAGTTTTCATGAAAAAATTCTAAACTTTATTACATGATAAATACATAAAATTTATATAGAGCACCACAAACCAAAGAACAAAGCCAGGCTCATAATGTACAGGGAAAATAAATAAATGCACTGCAAAAAATATTTTTATATGTACGAATAATAAGGTAATCCTCAAGCCACTTATAATCATAAATTTCTATATAAGTAATATAATTAATTACTGGCTCATATAGATGTATTGCAATCCTACAGTGCAAATAGTGCTAAATCAGCCTTAAAAACTAAATCAGCTATAATAGCATTGGATATTAATAGCTTAAAATAGCTATATCAGAAAAAAGGTAGTAAATACTGAGTAATCTCCAGCGTCAAGTGCATACTAAATAGAGTTAATCTCCAATATAGACTAAATATGAGCACCTGCAAAGGTATTTAGCATAATGCGACTAACCCAATAGCCAGACAAAATAAAACGAAGGGCTATCACTAGCACTATCAATGACCAGTGTCTGACATAAAGTGTCACAAAGTGTCAACAGTATCGCAACGCACCGATAATATCACCAAAAGCTATATTCAGTAAGCTTCAAATTAGGGCTATACTTACTAAGATAAGGCTGATTGCAAAGTTCCCTGAGCCCGGCGCCTCTACGCATGTTTCGAAAAACCTTCGTCAGGAGGCGTGGTTTTATCTAGCTCCGGAAGCGGTATATATATACAGCGCTGACAAATCAAAAGCCTACACTCCGAAAAGGGTGCCTAAAGTGCGGCGCATGCGTAGATGTGACCCATCCCACCAAGACAGGACGCTTCCTCTTACGAACCTGGGCCACACGTCAGCCTTGTTGCTATGCAACAAAAGAAGCCGGGCAATCCCGTGATACGTATCGGGAACCTCCAGGAGGGGCCAAATCTAGGCATGCGCACTCAGCACAAAAAACCCGATCTATTAACCCATATGTGGACAATTTGAATGGAAAGAAAAAAAGAATAAAAAAAAAAAAGGAAGGTATTTCAGTATTGATTATATCAGAACTGAGAGCGTCTACACTAGAAATCTAGTTAATAGCATTTAAAACATTATAATAGACAAATCTCATATGCAAACAAAAATAATACCAGGTAACATCACCTACAGTGTATTACCCATAAATAGTGAGATTAATTATAAACATATGATGATAATACTAAATAGCTAAATAATATCAATAATGTTGCTAATCATAATATTAAAGTTATGATTAAAGTGACTAGTGCTCATAATGATTATGAAAAACATATATTTGTGCTTGAAATTATATTAACAATCTACAAATAATATTATACTATAAATAGCTGTGCAAATAATAAAACTATATATTAAATATATTTTATGAAGCAATTCTAAAAATAAACATAAAAGGCTACACACATCCAAAATTATTCCTTAATATTCAATCTCTATAAACCAATATCAAATCTTAATTATATCCTAAAAATCCATGTATAACTATAATCCATTCAATTAATATAATTCTTCATCGTAGAATAATTCATATTCAAAAGTTGAAAGTCGACCAGGGCAATCATAGGTCAGGGTTCAATATTTTAGGGTTGAAGAAGGAATTGTCCAAACTCCACACTGTTGATAACATCATGGGGGACAACGATATAAAGAACTGTAAGAACAAAAAAAGATTAAAACAACCATTTTATAAAACCAAAACTAGATAAAAAATACCCATGACGACGGATAGCTATTATAAGAAAGACCCAAAACCATGGCTCTCATTTAAACCAAAGGTGTTGAGCCTGTAAATCCACCGGCTTTCAATTTGAGATAAAGCTCTAAAAAGATTACCCCACCTTATCCCGAAGGAGATCTGATCAATGGCCATGATCTTCAGGCCACTGGGCTCGGACTCATGAAATCTCCTGAAATATCTGGGGAGGGTTTTTAATTGTTCTCCTTCATCCACTTCTTTTGTTTTTTCAATATCGCGGACATGCTCGCGAATCCTGACATGCAGTTCCCTTGTCGTCATTCCTACATAAAATTTGTCACATGGACACTTGGCCAGGTAAATGACCCCCTTGGAAGAGCACGTCAGGCACTTTTTAATGGAGAAAACCCGAAAGCCACCTGAATCATGGAACTCCTTCTCTTTTATTGTATTATGGCATGCTTTACATTTCCTGCAAGGAAAAAATCCCTGCATATTGTTTAGAAAGTTATTTTGCTCATTTTTCTGGGAGCCAAAATGACTCCGGTCTAATAAATCTGATAGATTCTTGGATCTTTTTGCCGTAATACATGGTTTTTCTGAAAGAGATATATTAAGGATTGGATCAGTCAAGAGTTTTTTCCAATGATTCCGGATGACTTCCGTGAATTGGTCCCACTGTTCATTAAAAGGAGTAATTAACCTGACCGTTTTAGAATCAATTTCTCTAATTTCTTACTTTTTATATAGTAATTGATTTCTAGTTATATTCTGTGCTCTCTTATATGCCCGTCTGATTGGTCTATGACTATAGCCCCTCTCATGAAACCTGGAGTACAAATCCCCTGCTTGTTTTTGAAACGCTTCTTCTGTAAAGCAAAGTCTTTTCGCTCTCAGATATTGACTGACTGGTATAGAACGTAAGGTGGATTTAAGATGTGAGGAATGAACAAGCAAAATCAAGTTGGTAGCTGTAGGTTTACAATAAATATCTGTAAAAATAGACCCATCATCCTGAACTGAAATGTCAATATCCAAAAAATTTACTTTCTTGCCATATGAATACGTTAAATGGATATTTAAATAATTATTATTCAATACTGACATGAAAGTTTGAAGTTCATCCGTGGAACCGTCCCACACAAACAGAATATCGTCAATATATCTTACCCAGTCATGAATTTTTTCAGATCCGGCAATGGGGGAGCTTTGAAAGATTTCTCTTTCCCAAAAGCCTAAAAATAAATTAGCATAAGACGGAACACAAGCTGCCCCCATTGCCGTACCCTGTAGCTGGAGATATATTTGACGATCAAATGTAAAACAATTATGTGAAAGGACGTACTCCAAGAGTGTTAAAATGAAGTTTGACAAAGAGGATTCCATATTGCTGTTTTTAAGAAACCAGGATACAGCATTCAAACCCTGAATATGGCGGATGGAGGTATACAATGCCTCTACATCCGCCGTCACTAGAATCATATTGTCATCAAGATGTAATTGGTCCAAACGCTCAGGGCTGCCGTAGTGTCAAGAATATGTGAGGGCAATGAAGTTACTAAAGGTTTTAAAAAATGATCAATAACTTGACACACCATTTCATTTAAACCTTCATTTCCCGACACTATTGGGAGTCCCGGGGGGTCCAATGGATTTTTATGAAAAATAAAATGGAAAACTTGGCACTCAACTTGATAGAATGAATACATCCAATTTTTATTGCAGTCAAGGTACAGGTAAGTACAGGAGACGTTTCGGTCCAACATGGACCTTCATCAATCTGACGGCAATAAATAAACATTAAATAAAAAAAAAACATAAAAGAAACACAAGCATGAAAATTGTATGCTAAGCAAAAAGCAAATGAAAAAAAAAGAAAAAAGAAATACAGAATTGAAACCCAATAGGGAATAATTTCCCTTATTAACTGAAAAAGTAAGGTAGAATATAGGGTGAATAGAAGTTCAGATACCTACCCGACTGCTTATGAGAAGAATTTTAGAGGAATTCTAATGTGAACGTTCAGGCGATAAGCCTGAAAAAAATAGAAAAGTTGAGATAAGTAAAAAGGAGCCAAATTACTATGATTATTGAGTTTATTATGATTTATAAAACAAGAAGGTGTGTTACCTTGAAGAGAGGAAGACCATATGTATATGCCTTCTGTTACAGCAAAATACCAGAGAAAAGTGGAGCCTAAAGTAAAAGATACCACATATATATCCATAGGGTAGAGAATAGGTGAACAGAACCTATGTATGAGGACTATAAAGTACCTGTGTTATGTGGATCCAAATAGGATGTGTTGGTCCCAAAGGGCACCTAATGTGCTTCTATTAGTACCTAAGAGTATGGGGGACAAAGAGATTTACCCCTTGTATGCTAATATAGTGTAGTCCCACATGTACACAATTAACTGTTATGTTTCGGTAGCTGAGGAGGACAGGAACAACAGCAGGGTAGCCGAACACCTGAGATGTTGGTAACTGATGAGTTGCAGATTCCTAAACTAACGACACAACTAGAGGTAGCCATGGAGCGTTCCTACGTTGATTCTAGACGCCTCGTAATAACTACACCTAAAGGCAGAAAGATGAAAGCTATCTGCCCCGGAGCAGATCCCCAAAGAAAATAGGAAGCCCCCAAACATATAATGTCGGTTAGACAAGATGAAAATACAAACATAGGCAGAAAATAGACTGAGCAAACGCTGGGGCCACAAGTTGACTAAATAGGATAGGACAGGATAGATTACTTTCTGCAACCCAGAAAACCCTACAAAAATCCAACAATTCTGATTACAAAAATACTGAGATCACACAATCTCGCCTCCCACTAAATCAGAACTCAGTGTGAACAAAAACCAAGCAGCAGCCGCTGAAAAAACAGGAAAACGCAAATGAGCAAATAACAATGGCTGCAGAAACACTGTGAGGAGCTCAGGCCTCAGGGGGGGACCTGGCTGACCTCCACAAAAGTGCAGAAAACAATGCAAAAAGCAAGCACAAAAAGAAGAGCAAAAATATCTTATCTGAAAGCAGGAGATGCAGACAGGACTCCAGCAAACTTCCAAATGAACCAGGAACCACAATTGAGACAAGAACAATTGATCACCGGCAACCATCATGGGAGGGAACCTCCCTCATATCAGACCAGTCCGTGATTCCAGATTGCCACTCCTCGCTGAAAGGTTCAGTACTATCTGTAACCACCAGAGGGAGCCTCTGCTCAGAAACCATCTCTAGCACATTCATAACAGTACCCCCCCTTGAGGAGGGGTCACCGAACCCTCACTTGTGCAACCAGGCCAATCAGGATGAGCTCGGTGATAGGCACGGATCAGTCTCCTAGCATGGATGTCCGAAGCAAACATCCAAGAATTGTCCTCCTGACCATAATCTCTCCACTTAACCAAATACTGGAGTTTCTGTCTAGAAAAACGAGAATCCAATATTTTCTCAACCACATACTTCAGATTGCCCTCAACCAAAACAGGGTCAGGAGGCGCAGCCATAGGAACCACTGGCTCGACAAACCTCTTCAATAAGGACTTGTGGAACACGTTATGGATCTTAAATGTCCCTGGAAGAAGCAAACGGAAGGAAACAGGATTAAGAATCTCCATGATCTTATAAGGTCCAATGAACCTGGGCTTAAACTTTGGAGATGCAACCCTCATAGGGATATTTCTTGAGGACAACAAAACCAAGTCCCTCACTTTAGACCGAGGACCATCAGTCCTATGCCGGTTGGTAAATCGTTGAGCCTTCTCCTGAGAGAGAGATAACCTCTCCACTACCTGGTCCCAAATCTGCTGCATACGCTCCACAACAGAGTCAACACCCGGACAGACAGAAGCCTCCGTCTGTCCCGAAGAAAATCAAGGGTGAAACCCAAAATTGCAGAAAAATGGAGACATCAAGGTGGCAGAGCTAGCCCTATTATTAAGAGCAAACTCAGAAAAAAACATTTTTAGCAAAAGCAAATCATGAAAAACAATCATACCCAGTCTGATCAAATGACCAAATGCACTAGCAGGATGCAGCAGGCTCCCATGGATAAAGGCTGGAGAAGCAACAGGTGTTTAACCACTGATAAAGGCAGCCACCCTATCACAAAAACAGTGATGATGAAGGTGTTAACTGCTTAGTGGGAAAAAAAACACACAGATACAAGATGCTTAAAACATAAATGTCATGCACAGTGTCTGGATAACAGCCTATTTTAAACGCCTATGATGGAAGGCGGGCTGGTCAGCACTGAATGTGCACAACACAAAAAACCAAGCCATCAAAAAGAGCCCGGGTGCACCCTGCAAAATATGATAAAAAGTGCAAAAAATGATGCATATGATAAATGCATCAGATGAGGTATTAGTTACTATTTTGGCCAAAGCAGATAAGCTCGCAACCCAACGTCAAGGGTCCTCATTTTATTGCGAGTAACTAACTAGACATAAATCCAAAAAAAACATTTTTAGCAAAAGCAAATCATGAAAAACAATCATACCCAGTCTGATCAAATGACCAAATGCACTAGCAGGATGCAGCAGGCTCCCATGGATAAAGGCTGGAGAAGCAACAGGTGTTTAACCACTGATAAAGGCAGCCACCCTATCACAAAAACAGTGATGATGAAGGTGTTAACTGCTTAGTGGGAAAAAAAACACACAGATACAAGTTGCCCACTTTAAAACGAGGACCATCAGTCCTATGCCGGTTGGCAAACCGCTGGGCCTTCTCCTGAGAGAGAGACAACCTCTCCACCACTGGTTCCAAATCTGCTGCATACGCTGCACAACAGAGTCAACCCCCGGACAGACAGAAGCTTCTGCCTGTCCTGAAGAAAATCGAGGGTGAAACCCGGAATTGCAGAAAAATGGAGACATCAAGGTAGCAGAGCTAGCTCTATTATTAAGAGCAAACTCAGCCAAAGGCAAAAAAGAGACCCAGTTATCTTGATCAGCAGACACAAAACATCTCAAATAAGTCTCCAAGGTCTGGTTTGTTCTCTCGGTTTGTCCATTGGTCTGAGGATGAAAAGCAGAGGAGAAAGATAATTGAACACCAAGTTTAGAACAAAATGTCCTCCAAAATCTGGAAACAAACTGGACTCCTCTGTCAGACACAATGTTCTCCGGAATGCCATGTAACCGAAACACGTGCTGAAGGAACAAAGGCACCAATTCGGAGGAGGAAGGTAACTTAGGTAATGGCACAAGATGTATCATCTTGGAAAACCTATCACAGATTACCCAGATAATGGTCATTCTCTGAGAAACAGGGAGGTCGGAAATAAAATCCATAGAGATATGGGTCCATGGCCTCTTGGGCACAGGTAATTTCATTAACAAACCACTAGAGCGAGAGCAAGGCTTGGAGCGAGAGCAAGTCCCACAGGACTGCACAAATTCCCTGATGTCACGAGACAAAGTAGGCCACCAAAAGGACCGATTCACCAAGTCTCTGGTACCAAAAATCCCGGGATGACCAGCCAACGCGGAACAATGAATCTCAGACATCACACTCTTCTTCCACTGGCCTGGGACAAACAATTTCCCAATAGGACAGCGCTCGGGTTTATCCTCCTGACACCCTTCCAGAGCCAGTCTCAAATTGGGTGAGATGGCAGAAAGAACTACACCCTCTTTCAAAATAACAGTAGGATCAGATAACTCAGGAGAGTCCACAAAGAAACTCCTCGAGAGGGCATCCGCCTTAACATTCTTAGTGCCAGGAAGATTAGAAACCACAAAATTAAAATGAGTAAAAAACAAGGCCCACCTGGCCTGTCTAGGATTAAGTCGCTGATTCCAGATAAACCAGATTCTTATGGTCCGTGAGGGCCACCACCTGATGTTTGGCTCCATCCAGCCAATCTCTCCACTCTTCAAAGGCCCACTTCATGGCCAATAACTCCTGATTACCCACGTCATAATTACGTTCAGTTGGAGAAAATTTTCGAGAGAAAAAGGCACAAGGGTTACTCTTAGAGGTCTCTGGATCTCTTTGGGACAAAACGGCACCTGCCCCAATTTCAGAGGCATCAACCTCCACCTGAAAACGGTAGAGAAGCATCAGGCTGTCGTAGAACAGGAGCAGAAGTGAATCTCTGCTTAAGTTCCTAAAACGCAGAGACTGCATCAGGAGGCCAATTCACCACATCAGAACCCTTTTTGGTCAAATCAGTCAATGGTTTTAACAATACCGGCGAAATTACCAATAAATTTACGATAAAACTTGGCAAAACCCAAAAATCTCTGAAGAGCCTTTAATGATGTAGGTTGAACCCAATCACAGATGGCTTGAACCTTGATCGGGTCCATTTCAATAACAGACGGAGACAAAATGAATCCCAGAAATGAGACCTTCTGTACGCCAAAAAGACACTTTGATCCCTTCACATACAGTGCATTCTCTCTCAAAATCTGGAACACAGTCCGAACATGTTTCACATGAGAGTCCCAGTCATTGGAAAAAATCAAGATATCATCCAAATAAACAATCAGAAATTTATCCACAAAATCCCTGAAAATATCATTCATGAAGGATTGGAAGAAGGAAGGAGCATTAGTGAGCCCAAAGGGCATCACTAGGTACTCAAGATGCCCCTCTGGGGTATTAAACGCCATCTTCCATTCATCCCCGTGCTTAATGCGAATAAGGTTGTACACCCCCCTGAGGTCAAGCTTGGTAAACCAAGTAGCACTTTTCACCCTGGAAAACAGGTCAGAAATCAAGGTAACGGATATTGATACTTCACAGTGATCTTATCCAAGAGACGATAATCAATACACGGCCTCAATGAACCATCCTTTTTTCGCCACAAAGAAAAAACCGGCACCCAAGGGTGAAGAGGATGGTCTGATATGACCCTTCTCCAATGACTCCTTGATATAAGATCGCATAGCATCGTGTTCAGGTTCAGACAAGTTAAAAAGGCGACCTTTAGGAAATTTACCACCAGGCTCTAATTCAATAGCGCAATCGTAGCTCCTGTGAGGGGGCAAAGATGCAGATTTACTTTCACTAAATACATCCGAAAAATCAGTCAAAAAGTCAAGAACATCCTGAGACTTGGGAGAGGCAGAAAAAACAGGAGTGTCGGCATTAATACATTGGCAGCCCCAACTCGTCACAGACACAGATTTCCAATCCAAAACAGGATTATGAGACTGTAACCAAGGGAAACCTAGTACAATAATGTCATGCAGATTATACAGCACCAGAAATTTGCAACTCTCCTGATGATCTGGTTCAACCCTCATTATCACCTGAGTAGAAAACTGGGGTTTATTGTCCACCAAAGGGGTAGAATCAATGCCCAGTAGGGGAATAGACTTCCGCAGGTGTATCATGGGAAACCCACAACGTTTGGCAAAGTCAAAATCAATCAGGTTAATAGCTGCTCCAGAATCAACAAAAGCCTGAGCAGAAAATGTGGACAGGGAGCAAATCAGGGTAAAAGTCAACAGAAAATTTAGTCTGAACACTACCCAAGACAACTGAGCGTGCAAAACGTCTTCCCTGTTTAGGGCAGACTGCAAATGCATGAGAGGCGTCACCACAGTAGAATCATAACCCATTGCGCTTTCGAAACTCATGACGCTGAGCCCCAGAAAGTCACTCTATCACACTGCATGGGCTCAGAAGCTGGGTCACAAGGCAACACTATCTCACGCATACCTCTGCGCTCACGCAAACGTCTGTAAATTTGAGTAGCCAATGACATAGAATCATTGAGACCAGAGGGAGCAGGGAATCCCACCATAACATCCTTTACATTCTCTGACAGCCCCTTCTGAAAAAGGGCTGCCAAAGCATCATCATTCCATTTGGTCAGGACTAGGGTTGAGCATTCCGATACTTCCGATACCTGAAATCCAATGTAAGTCTATGGAAACAAAATATCGGAAGTAAATACTTCCGATATTTTGTTCCCATAGACTTACATTGGATTTCAGGTATCGGAACTGGGTTTCGGTATCGGAATGCTCAACCCTAGTCAGGACTGCCCACTTTTGGAATTTCTGACAGTACAACTCAGCGTCTTCAAGACCCTGATTTAATGCCAAAAAGGTTTTTTTCAGCTTGGTCAGTGACATTAGGTTCATCGTACAATAACCCCAGAGCCAGAAAAAATGCATCAATATCATTCAAAACAGGATCCCAGGTGTCAGGGAAAAGCCCAATCCTGAGGATCGCCACGCCGGAGAGAGATGACAATTTGAACCTGCTGTGCTGCGTTACCTGAAGACTTAGGCTTTAAAGCAAAAAACAACTTACAGTATTTTTGAAATTCAGAAATTTAGCCCGATCCCCTAAAAAACAAATCTGGCATGGAAATCCTAGGTTCCACAACCGGCAACCCTGCAAGATAGGTAGCAATACTCCGAACCTCAGTGGCAAGCTGATCCACACGGCCATACAACTGTGCAAACTCTATTGAGAGAAAAAAAAATCCTCCTCAGCACCCAGAGAAAAAGAAGGAAAAAATGCAACAGACAGAAAAAAAAAAAATCTCTGACAACTCTGACAACTTTTTTCTTTCCACACTTTTTTTCCCTTCTGTGAGTACCATATAATTTTCAGTTATAGCCGGTGATACTGTTATGTTTTGGTAGCTGAGGAGGACAGGAACAACAGCAGGGCAGCCGAACACCTGAGATGATGGTAACTAATGGGTTGCAGATTCCTAAACTAACGACACAACTAGAGGTAGCCGTGGAGCGTTACTACGTTGATCCTAGACGCCTCGTCACAGCCTGAGAGATAACTACACCTAAAGGCAGAAAGATGAAAGCTATCTGCCCCGGAGCAGATCCCCAAAGAAAATAGGAAGCCCCCAAACATATAATGGCGGTTAGACAAGATGAAAATACAAACATAGGCAGAAAATAGACTGAGCAAACGCTGGGCCACAAGCTGACTAAATAGGATAGGACAGGAGAGATTACTTTCTGCAACCAGAAAACCCTACAAAAATCCAACAATTCTGATTACAAAAATACTGAGATCACACGATCTCGCCTCCCACTAAATCAGATCTCAGTGTGAACAAAAACCATGCAGCAGCTGTTGAAAAAACGGGAAAAAGCAAATGAGCAAATAACAGTGGCTGCAGAAAAACTGTGAGGAGCTCAGGCCCCAGGAGGGGACCTGGTGATCTCCACAAAAGTGCAGAAAACAATGCAAAAAGCAAGCACAAAAAGAAAAGCAAAAAATATCTTATCTGAAAGCAGGAGATGCAGACAGGACTCCAGCAAACTTCCAAATGAACCAGGAACCACAATTGAGACAAGAACAATTAATCACCGGCAACCATCATGGGAGGGAACCTCCCTTATATCAGACCAGTCTGTGATTCCAGATTGCCACTCCTCGCTGAAAGGTTCAGTACTGTCTGAAACCACCAGAGGGAGCCTCTGCTCAGAAACCATCTCTAGCACATTCATAACAGTTAACCTGAGGGTATAAACGCTCATTCAGTAAAAAAGGAAAAGGGGCGAGACCTGGTTTTGGCGGGTGGAAACCCAATTTGTATATTCCCCCAATCCTGCGGGGTTCCCCCCAGGGTGCCTCCTCCCCCCAAATTTAAATGATAATGGGGGTACCAGTGTAGTGGAACCAATCCGGATTTTACCCCAAAAACGTTTTGTTCCGGGAAGGGAAAAACGATAAGGGCGCCGATAAAAAAAATTTTGGCATTTTTACGGCCAAAATTAAAACCCCTGAAAAAAATTTAAAAAAAATTTTAAAATTTGGGGAAAAAACCTTGCGGTCCCCCCGTGGTTTGAAAATTTGGGGGGTTAAAAAAAGGGAAAAACGGGGTGGGAAAAAGGTTTTTAAAGGACAATAAAAAGGCCCCCAACCCCCAAGCCAAAAAAACCCCCCAAAAAAAAGGGCCCGGGGGTGGGGTAGGGGGGTCCCAAGGGGGGGGGACAGAAGGGCAAACCCCATAATTACCAAAATTGAAAAAAGGGGGGCCTCAATTAGCCAACCCCGGATGCCCCAAAATATTAGGGCAAAACAGGAACCTTGATAGGGGAAAAACCCCCAACCCCAATTACCCCCAAGGGGCCAAAACCCAAACCCCCCCAAAAATCCCCCCAAAAGGCACCAATTTTAAAAACAACCCCCCCTGGATATGGGGCCCAATAAACCTAACACCCCCATTAAGGAACCCCCCTTGGCCTTAGCCCCCCCAAAAAAAGGGCCCCCCCCCCCCCCCGGGACCAGGGTAAAAAAAAATCCCCTTTTTTCCCCCTTTAAAACAAGGGCCCAACCCCTTTAAAAACCTTTTTGGGGATTAAAAATTTTAAGTTTTCCCCTTGGACCCCCCCGTTCGCCTCCCTTTTTTTAGGAGGGGGGAAAACATCGCCAAAACCCGTCTGGGGGGGCGAATGTGCTCGATGACTTTTAAAAATTTTTGGCTGGTGGCCTGCTGGAAAAGGAAATGGAATGGGAAGTAAATAAATTCTTCATCTGATGTGATTTGGGGCTTTTTAAAATCTTTTTTTCTTTTATGGCCCCCCGTGGGTTCCCCTCCCCCCACCCCCCCCCCAAAAAGGGGCCCCCCCGGACACTTGATAGGTAAATGAAGTAAGAGAATTGCAAAAACGTAACATTTGGGGATCTCCTTTTTCCAAAAGGGGGGGGGGTCAAAAAATTTCCTTTAACCCAAAGGGCATGGTTACATTGTTAAAAGGAAAAGTTTTCCCCAATTTTTTTGGTTTACAAAAACTTGAAATTTGTTTAATTTTCATTTTCCCCTTTTAAAAACCCCCCAAAAAAGTCAACCCGGAGGTTTGGGGGGCCTTTTTTTGGGTTTTGGCAAAAAAAGGTTTTTTAAATTTTGGGGGCCTCGGGGTTTTCCCCACGAGTAGGCCCCCAAATTTAAAAACCCCCTTTTGGTTTGGCAGGAAATTTTAAAAAAAAGGTGTAAAAAAAAGGGCAAAGGGGTTTTTTTTCCCCCCGGAGGGGTTTGGTTTTCCCTTCCCGAAGCCACGGGGGCCCCGGCAGGGGTTTTGGGGGGGGTCGAAAAATTTGGTAGCGAGGAAACAGGCAAAAAAGGGGAAAAAACGAGGGTTGGAAAAATACTGGGTTGCCGTACCCGATTAACCCCCCCCAACAAAAAAGGAGCCGCGGACGAAAACCAAAGTTGGTACTAGACGCCCGCACCGGGGCCGAGGGTTAACACACCTAAAAGAAAAAAAGGGGGAAAAATTCGCCCCCCGGGCAGAACCCCAAAAACAAAGGGAAAACCCCCCCCTGTAATGGCGGGGGTTGACAAGAGGAAATACAGAACACAGACAGAAAACCCAAATCTGCTGCATACGCTCCACAACAGAGTCAACACCTGGACAGACAGAAGCCTCCGTCTGTCCCGAAGAAAATCGAGGGTGAAACCCAAAATTGCAGAAAAATGGAGACATCAAAGTGGCAGAGCTAGCCCTATTATTAAGAGCAAACTCAGCCAAAGGCAAAAAAGAGACCCAGTCATCCTGATCAGCAGACACAAAGCATCTCAGATAAGTCTCCAATGTCTGGTTTGTTCTCTCAGTTTGTCCATTGGTCTGAGGATAAAAAGCCGAGGAGAAAGACAATTGAACACCAAGTTTAGAACAAAAAGTCCTCCAAAATCTGGAAACAAACTGGACTCCTCTGTCAGACACAATGTTCTCAGGAATGCCGTGTAACCGAACCACGTGCTGAAGGAACAAAGGCACCAATTCGGAGGAGGAAGGCAACTTAGGTAATGGCACAATATGTATCATCTTGGAAAACCTATCACAAATCACCCAGATAACGGTCATTCTCTGAGAAACAGGGAGGTCGGAAATGAAATCCATAGAGATATGGGTCCATGGTCTCTTGGGCACAGGCAATGGCATCAACAAACCACTAGAGCGAGAGCAAGGCTTGGAGCGAGAGCAAGTCCCGCAGGACTGCACAAATTCCCTGACGTCACGAGACAAAGTAGGCCACCAAAAGGACCGACTCACCAAGTCTCTGGTACCAAAAATTCCGGGATGACCGGCCAACGCGGAACAATGACTCTCAGACATCACACTCTTTTTCCATCGGTCTGGGACAAACAATTTCCCAATAGGGCAGCGCTCGGGTTTATCCTCCTGACACCCTTCCAGAGCCAATCTCAAATTGGGCGAGATGGCGGAAAGAACTACAACCTCTTTCAAAATAACAGCAGGATCAGATAACTCAGGAGAGTCCGCAAGGAAACTCCTCGAGAGGGCATCCGCCTTAACATTCTTAGTGCCAGGAAGAAAGGAAACCACAAAATTAAAACGTGTGAAAAACAAGGCCCACCTGGCCTGTCTAGGATTAAGTCGCTTGGCTGATTCCAGATAAACCAGATTCTTATGGTCCGTGAGGACCACAACCTGGTGTTTGGCTCCCTCCAGCCAATGTCTCCACTCTTCAAAAGCCCACTTCATGGCCAATAACTCCCGATTACCCACGTCATAATTACGTTCAGTTGGAGAAAATTTTCGAGAGAAAAAGGCACAAGGGTTACTTTTAGAGGTCTCTGGATCTCTTTGGGACAAAATGGCACCTGCCCCAATTTCAGAGGCATCAACCTCCACCTGAAATGGCAGAGAAACATCAGGCTGCAGTAGAACAGGAGCAGAAGTGAATCTCTGCTTAAGTTCCTGAAAGCAGAGACTGCCTCAGGAGGCCAATTCACCACATCAGAACCCTTTTTGGTCAAATCAGTCAATGGTTTAACAATAACAGAGAAATTACCAATAAATTTACGATAAAAATTGGCAAAACCCAAGAATCTCTGAAGAGCCTTTAATGAAGTAGGTTGGACCCAATCACAGATGGCCTGAACCTTGACCGAGTCCATTCCAATAACCGATGGGGACAAAATGAATCCCAGAAATGAGATCCTCTGTACGCCAAAAAGACACTTTGATCCCTTCACATACAGAGCATTCTCTCTCAAAATCTGGAACAAACATGTTTCACATGAGAGTCCCAGTCATTGGAAAAAATCAAGATATCATCCAAATAAACAATCAGAAATTTATCCACAAAATCCCTGAAAATGTCATTCATGAAGGACTGGAAGACGGAAGGAGCATTAGTGAGTCCAAAGGGCATCACTAGGTACTCAAAATGCCCCTATGGGGTATTAAACGCCGTCTTCCATTCATCCCCGTGCTTAATGCGAATAAGGTTATACGCCCCCCTGAGGTCAAGCTTGGTAAACCAAGTAGCACTTTTCACCCTGGAAAACAGGTCAGAAATCAAGGGTAACGGATATTGATATTTCACAGTGATATTGTTCAAGAGACGATAATCAATACACGGCCTTAATGAACCATCCTTTTTGGCCACAAAGAAAAAATTGGCACCCAAGGGTGAAGAGGATGGTCTGATATGACCCTTCTCCAATGACTCCTTGATATAAGACCGCATAGCCTCATGTTCAGGTACAGACAAGTTAAAAAGGCGACCTTTAGGGAATTTACTACCAGGCACTAATTCAATAGCGCAGTCATAGCTCCTATAGGGGGGGCAAGGATGCAGATTTACTTTCGCTAAACACATCAGAAAAATCAGTCAAAAAGTCAGGAACATCCTGAGCCTGGGGAGAGGCAGAAAAAACAGGAGTGTTGGCATTAACACATTGGCAGCCCCAACTAGTTACAGACACAGATTTCCAATCCAAAACAGGATTATGAGACTGTAACCAAGGGAAACCTAGTACAATAATGTCATGCAGATTATACAGCACCAAAAATTTGCAACTCTCCTGATGATCAGGTTCAACCCTCATTATCACCTGAGTAGAGAACTGGGGTTTATTCTCAGCCAAAGGGGTAGAATCAATCCCCAGTAGGGGAATAGACTTCCGTAGGGGTATCAAGGGAAACCCACAACGTTTAGCAAAATCAAAATCCATCAGGTTAATAGCTGTTCCCGAATCAACAAAAACTTGAGCAGAAAATGTGGACAGGAGCAAATCAGGGTAACAGTCAACAGAAATTTAGTCTGAACACTATCCAAGACAACTGAGCGTGCAAAACGTCTTCCCCGCTTAGGGCAGACTGAAATAGCATGAGAGGTGTCACCACAGTAGAAACATAACCCATTGCGTTTTCGAAACTCATGACGCTGTGCCCCAGAAGCCACTCTATCACACTGCATGGGTTCGGAAGCTGGTTCACAAGGCAACACTATTCCACGCATACCTCTACGCTCACGCAAACGTCTGTCAATTTGAATCGCTAATGACATAGAATCATTGAGACCAGAGGGAGCAGGGAAACCCACCATAACATCTTTTACTTTCTCTGACAGACCCTTCCGAAAAAGGGCTGCCAAAGCATCATCATCCCATTTGGTCAGGACTGCCCACTTTCAGAATTTCTGACAGTACAACCAAGCGTCCTCAAGCCCCTGATTTAATGCCAACAAGGTTTTTTCAGCTTGATCAGTGACATTAGGTTCATCATACAATAACCCCAGAGCCAGAAAAAATGCATCAACATTGCTCAAAACAGGGTCCCCAGGTGTCAGGGAAAAAACCCAATCCTGAGGATCGCCATGCAGGAGACAGATGACAATTTGAACCTGCTGTACTGCGTTCCCTGAGGACTTAGGTTTTAAGGCAAAAAACAACTTACAGTTATTTTTGAAATTCAGAAATTTAGCTTGATCCCCCAAAAACAAATCTGGCATGGGGATAATAGGTTCCACAACCGGCAACCCTGCAAGATAGGTAGCAATACTCCGAACTTCAGTGGCAAGCTGATCCACACGGCCAGACAACTGTGCAAACTTCATTGAGAGAAAAAAAAAATCCTCCTCAGCACCCAGAGAAAAAGAGGGAAAAAATGCAACAAACAGAGAAAAAAAAAATGTTGACAACTTTCTCTTCTCTTTTTCCTTTTACTATTTTTCCCTTCTGTTGAGTACATATAATTTTCAGTTTGGCCGGTGATACTGTTATGATTTGGTAGCTGAGGAGAGCAGGCAAAAACGGCGAAACACCAGAGAGGTTGGAATCTACTGGATTGCAGTACCCTGACTTACCACCACAACTAAAGGCAGCCGTGGAGCGTACCTACGTTGGTTCTAGACGCCTCGTCACAGCCTGAGAGGTTAACTACACCTAAAGATAGAAAGAGGAAAGCTATCTGCCCCGGAGCAGATCCCCAAAGAAAATAGGAAGCCCCCAAACAAGTAATGGCGGTTAGACAAGAGGAAATACAGACACAGACAGAAAATAGTATGAGCAAACGTTGGGGCCCAATCTTCCTAGACAGAAAAGGAAAGGAAGGACACTTACTGCAATCCAAAAAAACCCTAAAAAATACCAACTCTACTAATTGCAAAAACACCTGAGATCACACGACCTCTACCACCTAAATTAGTTCTCTGGTGTAACAAAACTAAGCCGCAGCCACTGAAAAAACTGGAAAAGGCAAATGAACAAATAACAGTGGCTCCAGAAGAACTGAGAGAAGCCCAAGACCTGGCTAACCTCACAGAAATGCAGAGAAATATGCAAAAGGTAAGCACAAAAACAAAAAAAACAGAAAATATCTTATCTGAGAGCAGGAGAAGAGGCAAGACTCAGCAAGCTTCCAAGTGAACCAGGAACCACAGTTGAGACAAGAACAATTGATCACCGGCAACCATGATGGGAGGGAACCTCCCTTATATAAGACCAGTCTGTAACTCCTGATTGCCAATCCTCATTGAATGGTTCAGTACTGTTTGTAACCACCAGAGGGAGCTTCTGCTCAGAATTCATTTCTAACACATTCACAACAGGTATCCCCATTCTAAAAATCTGTTGTGCATCTCAGTCTGACGATGAGTGCGGTTGCATTGATCAGAGACTGTTCTTTGTATCCGTTTAAATTGGGATCGTGGTATTGATTTTTTTACAGCTGGTAGATGTAGGCTACTAAAATGTAAGAGACTATTTCTGTCCGTAGGTTTTGTAAAAAGGTCATTACTTAGATTACCATGATGGTCCTTAATGACAGTGGTATCTAGGAATTTAACCTTTTCTCGGCTTTCAGTCTTGGTAAATGAGAGGCCTGGCCACGCCACATTTAGTTTTTCAAAGAATTGTTGCAGGCTGGACTCAGGTCCCTCCCAAATGCAAAATATGTTGTCTATAAATCTTTTCCATAGTCGACCATGTGTACAGAAGAGGGGGTCGGTGTAGACTACCTCTTCCTCAAAATTAGCCATATAGCAGATTGCGTAGGGGGGGGCCATATTGGACCCCATAGCCGTTCCCTTGATCTGCATATAGAAAGTTTCTTCAAATAGAAAAAAGTTCTTAGTAAATACTAGGGTCAGAAGTTCTAGACAAAACTATATTGTGTCCGTGTGGTCTCCTCTATGTGGGGGAGACCACACAAGCCATAAAAGATAGGATTTCAAAGCACAAATCTACTATCAGATGCAAGAATTTACTACTTCCCATTCCGTTTCACTTTATCACAGCAGGCCACCAGATCTCGCAGTTAAAGTTTTAAGTCACTGAGCACATTCGCACACCCAGACGGGGTGGCGATCGAGTACGCCTCCTAAAAAAACGGGAGGCGTACTGGATACATGAACTTCAGACTTTATCACCCAAAGGTCTAAACAGAGAGAATGATCTCTTGTCCTTTATATAGCGGGAATAAAACGGCCCCTTTTTTTACGCTACTCGGTACATTATCTTGGTTTTTTGAACTTTTTTCGCTACCAGGCCATATTTACCACATTCATTATGTTGTGATATATGTTATATATGGCTGTATACCATTTGATATGACATTTATTGGTAGGCATTTGATTGATATTGTTTTAGGGGTTCTCATAAGTCTCTTGTGTGACCTAATAATCTATGAAAATCGTCCCTTCTATCAGGTTCCGGTTCCTGTCCTAATATTATAATGCATGCTTCATGTTGACTATGAGGATTCATCCTAACTCTGTTTTCTCTTTATTACAGAGTCGATTATACTGAATGTCTCATCTTGATCCTTACACTTGGACTCCCCCTACCCGACTGCATTCTGGCTCTTTTTTTGTTTTCTTTTGCTATGGGTTGCACTATATATAGATATGTACCATAATAAACCTTTTTGGTGACACCTAACCTGTTATAATATTCTTTCTTTTTTCAGCCTCCCCCTTTTTTCTTTATTCCCATCGCCTTACAAGTACCATTCACCGTCTCTATAATCATATATTCATATTAATTTTCATAATTTCACAGTTTCATGTTTTTTCCCACATGCTCGTGCTATGTGCCACAAGTACTATCTGCCACCCATATCGCTCTACCTTTACTGAACGCAAGCACTAATGTGCAATCCAGTATTCAGGACACTCACACTGACGTCCACACAGCATTATACACTTCACAGTGGTTGGAACGCAAGCGGCTACGACGGTGAACCGCAGAGTCACTTCCTGTGACGCAAATCCGCCTCCACTCATCACCAGGTCCCGCCCCTTCCTGTTTTAAGGCATGGAGGAACGCACTCTCTCTCCAACTGACAAGCGGCGGACACCGCGTCAGGGTAGGAGAGACCAGAGACACCTCCATGTGAGTAATCCCCCTTTACTGCGCCGACCCACTGCCACCTATGCATTTACTTAACGGTGGCACCGCCACTATACAATGAAAGTGGTTAATAATATATATGTGGGCTTACAACTTATCATCCCCACATATACGTAGTAGACAACTCTGTCCTGTACATGTATGGACTTTTTTACATGAGCTGAAGAGTTTATACCCTCTGGTTAACTGTGTACATGTGGGACTACACTATATTAGCATACAAGGGGTAAATCTCTTTGTCCCCCATACTCTTAGGTACTAATAGAAGCACATTAGGAACCCTTTGGGACCAAAACATCCTTTTTGGATCCACATAACACAGGTACTTTATAGTCCTCATACATAGGTTCTGTTCACCTATTCTCTACCCTATGGATATATATGTGGTATCTTTTACTTTAGGCTCCACTTTTCTCTGGTATTTTGCTGTAACAGAAGGCATATACATATGGTCTTCCTCTCTTCAAGGTAACACACCTTCTTGTTTATAAATCATAATAAACTCAATCCTCATAGTACTTTGGCTCCTTTTTACTTATCTCAGCTTTTCTATTTTTTTCAGGCTTATCGCCTGAACGTTCACATTAGAATTCTTCTAAAATTCTTCTCATTAGCAGTGGGTAGGTATCTGAACTTCTATTCACCCTATATTCTACCTTACTTTTACTGTTAATAAGGGAAATTATTCCCTATTGGGTTTCAATTCCGTATTTGTTTTTCCTTTTTTTTCATTTGCTTTTTGCTTAAAATACAATTTTCATGCTTGTGTTTCTTTTATGGTTTTATTTTATTTTATGTTTATTTATTGCCGTCAGATTGATGAAGGTCCATGTTGGACCGAAACGTCTCCTGTACTTACCTGTACCTTGACTGCAATAAAAATTGGATGTATTCATTCTATCAAGTTGAGTGCCAAGTTTTCTATTTTATAGTATTGGTTTGGGAACCCACCTGTGCACCAATCCCGGAAGTGCTACAATATATTTTCAATGGATTTTTATGGACCTTGGGATCAAATAAAAAGTTGGTAATTTTGGTTTTAAAGATTCTATATTGTACAAAAATTGTTTGGGTATAATACCTCCTTCATAACCATTCATCACAATACCTCTTTATGATATTGTACAAGGGGATTATGGGTCCATTTTTTATAACAGTTAGAATCCATTAATAGGCGGTAAGCCTGATTTACATACATTTCTTGAGCCAAATAACAAGGTTCCCCCCTTTGTCCGCCAATTTAAATATTACGTCACTCCATCCCCTCATTTCCTGAATTATTTTCCTCTCATTTAGATCCCTTGGTGAAGGGAAAAAGTTTTTACACATTGCCTCAATATCTTTGGTTACCAAGTTAACAAACACCTCCAAAGGTGGACTGGTGCTGATACTTGGAAACTTTTTTGTTTTTTTGAGTAAATGAGAGGGAAATTCACTCACCGTATCAACAAGATTATTCTCTTCCATAAGAGACTCAAGAATCGCTAAGGCCTCCTTTTCTTCCTCTAAATTCGATGATATGCCCATAATATTTTTCTCATGGAATCTTTTTAATATTAATTTCCTTGCGAACAGGTGGATATCTTTATTGCCGTGAAGTCATCTAAAGATTGGGGTGGAGAGAACGTTAACCCTTTTTCTAACAGAATAATCTGCTCTGTAGACAATATATGCGAAGATAAATTAATTACCTTGGGGTGATCATTACGTCTCTCACTGTTAATAGGCTGCCTGCTAACTGTATTTCTGTGTGTACACTGCTGTGCAGACTGCTTTTTACACAGCACTAATACTTTTATTCTTTTTTTCTGCATAGTTACCGAGCGTTCATTTTTTCCCACACCGTATAGAGCTGTACGCTCCTCACACACTACCGTGTACCAGCTAGTTTCACGGATAAATACATGCTGACTATCTGTGTGTGACTCCGGAAATATATACGGAGATTTACAATTTTTTCACTATACTATATACACCTGGTATCTGGTGATACAGTACCCTTTTTCTGCTTTTTTTATTCTGGTCTAAGCCATACTGAGCCTGTGAGCGTCTGTGTGTTACTCCGGAAATATATACAGAGATTTCCAATTACCCTTAGACTGTATACAGCTGTACGCTTGTGACACAGTACCCTTTTTCAGCTTTTTATATTCTTGTCTAATCCATACTGAGCCTCAGAGCGTCTGTGTGTGACTCCTGAAATATATACATACAGTACCCTTTTTTCTGCTTTTTATATTCTGGTGTAATCCATACTGAGCCTGTGAGAGTCTGTGTCTGACTCTGGAAATATATACGGAGATTTAAAATTATCCCTAGACTGTATACAGCTGTACGCTTCTGATACATTACCCTTTTTCTGCTTTTTATATTCTGGTGCAAACCATACTGAGCCTGTGAGAGTCTACGTCTGACTCTGGAAATATATACGGAGATTTAAAATTACCCCAACACTGTATACAGCTGTATACTTCTGATACATTACCCTTTTTATGCTTTTTATATTCTGGTGTAATCCATACTGAGCCTGTGAGAGTCTGTGTCTGACTCTGAAAATATATTCGGAGATTTACAATTATCCCTAGACTGTATACAGTTGTACGCTTCTGATACATTACCGGTTTTCTGCTTTTTATATTCTGGTGTAATCCATACTGAGCCTGTGAGAGTCTGTATCTGACTCTGGAAATATATAAGGAGATTTAAAGTTACCCCAACATTGTATACAGCTGTACGCTTCTGATACATTACCCTTTTTCTGCTTTTTATATTTTGATGTAATCCATACTGAGCCTGTGAGAGTCTGTTAGGGGTTGAGTTCCTGCTTCTGCACAAGGGGAATCTCGAGCCGTCCCTGCTGCGGTCTCCCATCCGTCTTCGGCCGCAGTGGACTCTGCTCAGTTTAGACGTCGGTCCCAGCGTTTCGCCCAGTCTAACATTGTGCAGAGGATTACTGCTGCTCTTCCAGGCTCTGCTATTGTAGCCAGTACTGGTTAGCGGCGAGCAGACATCTTTAGGACAAACAGTATAATAATATAGCGTGGCACTACCGTGGAAGGTGCTCAAGTAGGAACCCAACCCAGTGACTATGCAGACCCACACTTCTCAAGCCTCACATACCGGTAAGCAGCATTTTGGAGCATTTCACTGGCGATCACCATCTCACTTCACAGCTCCTTTCACATTATACTTTATGTCTCCACAGCCTCTTGTGCCAGTGTGCAGGACTCTCCTTAAGGGTATGCCACACTAAACAATATCGCTAACGGGATCGCTAAAAAACGTCACTATTTAGCGATCCCGTTAGCGATATTGTTCAGTGCGGCAGCTTCCAGGACGAGCTTCCTGCTGTGATCTCGCTCGTCGCTGGAATCGTTCCGGACCCTATTATCATCGTCGGCGCTCCCGCTGGGTAAGTATCTAATCGCTGTGTGGCACCTTTTCTTAGCGATTTAGCGGTACTTTTGTACCGCTAAAGTCGTTAAGAAGATCGCTAACGGCGATAGCGTCGTTAACTATATCGCTAAATGTGGCCGCATTTAGCGATATAGAAACAATCCCGCTAGCGATCTCATTAGTATGCAACGCTAACGAGATCGCTAGCGGGATAGCTTAGTGTGGCAGTACCTTAAGTCTATTCAGCTAAAAGTGTAAGCATTTCCTGCATTTCCCTTGTTAACCATTTATTGCACTGGGACTTAGCACTGAGATATTTCATACTATACCTATTAGGTGTCTGTTCAATCCGGATAGTGGACACTATCTAGCGGACAAAATCACTTCCACCACAAGGTATATAAGAAATATTACATAGGTATCTCAGATTTACACTTATGTCACATGTTATTTCACTGGCACAATTTAATCTCTCACAAACAGGTCACATCCTGATAACATTGATTGACACCTGTATAGGTCTCATTCATCCATAGGTATGTTCCCTGCATTCCATCACAGACTGAGTGTTCTTGTATATATACATTCTTCAGTTATTTTGCAATTTTCCTATGAGTTTGGTGATCAATTAATTTACTCATAAACTCCATTAGTCCATAGATCATTACGATACCATTTTGGACATAGTTCAATCTTTATATAAGATTCCTACTCATCAAGCAGTCGGGTAGGCCCCCTTCTCTTTATTTTCTCATTTTATTTTTCTTTATTTCATTCTTTCGTTTTTTTACTTTATTTCATTCTATTTTTGTTTCTTACATGTTTAACTAACATGTTGACGTGTCAAATTTATGGCATTATATCATAATATTATATATATACTCAAATTTTCGTTTAAAGACTCCTCATTTGTTTTCAAATATATTTCTTATCACCTATATCATAGTATATCGATTTTACTTTGTTTTATTTTCTGCAGTACTTTGATGAAGGTCCAGATGGGACCGAAACGTTGGTTTAGACTGCAATAAAATTATTTTTCTTTTCTACAAAGTTGAGTGCCAAGTTCTTATTTACATCTTTAGGACAAAGTCCTTGCTTTCCCCTTCTGAGCATGCCCAGAGTAAGATCTCTCATTGGAGATCAGGGGTCACATGATCAGGTACTGCAGCAGCTCCTATTGGTCCTCCAGGAAGGTCCTGAAACCTCTTGTGTTCTGGAGCAATTTCCTATTGGTCCTTATCTGGCAGGTCCTGTAGTTGCTACTATAAAAGGGTGGCATGGTCGTGCCGCCATGCGCTAGTATCAATCACATTATATGCTTTGCGCCAGGGTGATCTTGCACGCATGTGTTAGGGCTCAGCTGAAATAAGCCCCTAGAATACCGGCACCTCAGGTGAGGAGATTGTATGCACGTGTTTAGGGCTCAGCTGAAATAAGCCCCTAGAATACCGGCTTCTCCGGTGAGGAGACTGTCTGATTGCGTTGCTGATTGCGTTGCTACGGACTGCTGTCCGCACAGCAGTTGTCTGTGCATACCTGTGGAGTTAACAGGACACAGTCCATATCTCCGCTTTTATACCTTAGCGACTCTGTGGCGTAACAGAGTTCGCTTATACCACCATATAGGGCCACAGTGTCCATAGTTGTGACTCTGTGAAGTAACAGAGTTCGCCATTCCGCCATCCTACTAGCAGCAGGCTCTGCCTGCACGGTGGACCCCGGGCTGCGAACGCACTTATTATTTATATTTATTTTGTGCGTTCCGCCAGCCCTAACATAATACTAGCGCCAGGGTCTGGCTGGTAAAATGGCGGACGACCAGCGTCTACAGCGGTACATCCAGCAGCTGGAGGGTAGGTTGTCGGCTCTAGAGCGCACAACCTCAGCCGTGGATGTTACCGCTGTCGCTGTTCAGGCTGCTAGTGTGGCTGCAGCCAGTTTGTCCTCTGCCACCCCTGCTCTGACTTTATCCCATCTCCCGCTTCCAGACAAGTTTGATGGTGACAGCAAGCAATGTCAGGGATTCATGAGTAAGTGCTCCATTCATCTTGAGCTTCTGGCTGCACGTTTTCCCACGGAACGGGCGAAGGTGGGTTTTGTCTTATCCCTCCTGTCGGGCAGGGTGTTGGGGTGGGCAACGCTGCTGTGGGAGCGCGACGATCGTGTGGTACAGAGTGCTCCTCTCTTCCTGGAGGCTCTGAGACAGGTCTTCTTAGGACCTCGTGTCACCCACGATACGGCGCTCCAACTGCTGGCAATATCACAGGGTTCATCCATGGTCAGCCAGTTCGCCGTCCAATTTCGGACTCTGGTCTCTGAGCTAGAGTGGCCGGATAAAGTCCTCATTCCGGTGTACTGGAGAGGATTGGCGGATCATGTGAAGGATGCCTTGGCCACCAGGGAGATTCCTGCCACACTGGAGGAGGTCATTTCCTTATCTACCCGCATTGATCTCAGTTTTAACGAGCGGAGGTTAGAGCGGACCCAGTGCAGGCAGAGGTTTCAGTTGGCTCCCACCTTCGCCAAACCTCTGGAATCTTCCGTTCAAGCGTCCGACTTCTCCGAAGCCATGGAGGTTTCTCGAGCGGTACCTAAGTCCGGACCGCTCGAGTAACGGTGGTCTGTAATTTTTGCCAACAGGAAGGACACTATACTAACAGATGTCCACAGCGATCGTGTCTAGTGACCCTGGGAGGAGGCTCACTAGAGACAGTGGCATTTTCCTCCAAGATGAAAATTAAAGGGACACTCACTGTAGGCACTTCCACTCAGTCGACCTTTGCGTGGACTCAGGAGCAGAGGGGAACTTCATGTCCTTTAACTTTGCTCGCTGTCACGCAATACCTCTAGTGGCACTTGACAAATCAGTGACTGTCCGGGTAGTGAATGGGTCGACATTGCCCTCACAAATTACACACCAGACTGTTCCTCTTGCATTGTTTATATCCCTTTCCCATCAGGAACTTATTTCCCTACTCGTCCTTCCCAAGGGAATAGACGAGATCCTACTAGGAATACCTTGGCTCCGTTTCCACTCCCCACATATAGAGTGGACTTCAGGTAGGATACTGGGTGGGAGTGAGGCATGTAGAGGCAGATGTGTCAGGAGTTGCGTTCAGGTTACCACTACTGAGTTACCCGCAGATCTTACTTCACTTCCCAAGTGCTATTGGTCATATGCAGACGTGTTCTCCAAGAAAGCTGTGGAGACTCTTCTGCCTCATCGCCCCTATGACTGTCCTATTGACCTCTTGCCTGGAGCAGAACCTCCTCGGGGAATGGTCTATCCCCTCTCTCTTCCTGAGACAGAGGTTATGTCGCAATATATCCAGGAGAACCTGGCAAGAGGGTTCATTAGGAAGTCGGTGTCACCGGCAGGGGCGGGATTCTTCTTCGCAGAAGAAGAAAAGAGAATTACGCCCATGCATTGATTACAGGGGTCTTAACGCCATCACCGTTAAGAACAAGAACCCGTTGCCTCTGATTTTTAAGCTGTTTGATAGGCTCTGGGGAGCAAGGGTATTTACTAAACTAGATCTGTGCGGTGCTTATAACCTGATTCACATCCGTGAGGGGGACGAATGGAAGACCGCTTTTAATACCAGGGATGGGCATTACGAATATCTGGTGATGCCCTTTGGGCTCTGTAATGCCCCAGCCGTTTTCCAAGACTTTGTCAATGACATCTTCCGGGATATGCTCTCCACCTCGGTCGTATTCTATCTGGATGATATACTCATCTTCTCTCCAGATATTGACTCCCACCGGAGAGATGTCTGCAGAGTCTTTGACCTCTTACTGGCAAATTCCCTTTATGCTAAGTTAGAGAAATGTATGTTTGAGCTGGAGTCTTTACCTTTCCTTGGTTATATCATGTCAACCCAGGGATTGGCTATGGATCCGGCCAAATTACAGGCTGTGATGGACTGGCAAGAACCCCACTCTCTTAAAGCGGTGCAGCGCTTTATGGGGTTCATTAATTACTATCGCCAGTTCACTCCTCATTTCTCCACCTTGGTAGCTCCCTTGGTAGCCCTCACCAAGAAGGGAGCAAATCCCAAATTGTGGTCGGAGGAGATCTTCAAGGTTTTCACTTCTATTAAGTCTCATTTTGCTAGCCCTCCCATCCTACATCGCCCCGATGTTGATAAGCCATTTTTATTGGAGGTGGATGCCTCATCCGTTGGTGCTGGAGCAGTCCTCTTTCAAAAGGATGCTCAGGGTCGGAAGCATCCTTGCTTCTTCTTCTCTAAGACCTTCACATCAGAGGGGAGGAATTATTCCATCGGAGATAGGGAGTTGCTAGCAATGAAGTTGGCCTTCTCAGAGTGGAGACATCTGTTGGAGGGGGCCCGCTTTCCCTTCCAAGTCTTCACCGACCACAAGAATTTGGTGTATCTTCAGACAGCCCAGCGGCTTAATTCACGCCAGGCCAGATGGTCCTTGTTCTTCTCCCGGTTTCATTTCACCCTACATTTTCTCTCAGGAGAGAAGAACATCTGTGCCGACGCTCTCTCTCGCTCTGTGGTGTCCTCAGAGGAGGAAGAAGAGGAGCCTAGTCTTATTGTCCCCACAGAGAGCCTGAGAACTGTGGCCCTGGTTTCGCTAGAGTCTGTGCCTCTGGGAAAGACTTTTGTGCCTACCAATTTGTGACCGGAGGTACTCTCTTGGGCACACTCGTCCACGGTGTGTGGACACTTTGGGGCAAAGAGGATATCTGAGTTGCTGGCGAGGACATACTGGTGGCCGCATATGGTCCGTGACGTTGGGGATTATGTTCGGGCATGTGTCTCCTGCGCCAAGAATAAGTCTCCTCGACAACGGCCAGCTGGGTTACTTTACCCTTTGCCGGTGGCAGACAGGCCCTGGGAGATGGTCAGGATGGACTTTGTGGTGGGCTTACCCAAGTCTCGGGGCTGCACCATCATTTGGGTAATTACCGATCATTTTTCCAAAATGGTGCACCTGGTGCCATTACCACGATTACCTTCTGCACGGGCCCTGGCAGCGTTGTTTATTAGGCACATCATCCGTCTACACAGCATGCCGGACAAAATTGTCAGTGACCGAGGTCCCCAGTTTGCGTCTCGGTACTGGAGAGAGCTTTGTCGTCTACTCAGTATTGAGTTAAATCTCTCTTCAGCATACCATCCCGAGACGAATGGGTTAGTAGAGAGGGCCAACCAGACCTTGGTCACCTATCTACGACATTTTGTTTCAGCCAGGCAGGATGACTGGGCATCCTTGCTACCATGGGCTGAGTTTGCACTGAACAATGCTGTGGCTGACTCCACCGGACAGACTCCATTCCTTCTAAACTACGGTCAGCATCCGCGGGTTCCGGTGCCCATGCCCGTGTCTTCTGCTTACTCCAGGGTTGCAGACTGGGCTGTGGAGGCACGAGACATTTGGGACCATACCCAGGATGCCATTCAGGCGTCCAAGGAGAGGATGAGGTCCTCCGCCGACGCACATCGGCGCCCCGCTCCGACATTTGCTCCTGGGGACATGGTGTGGCTCTCCGCTCATAACATCAGGCTGCGAGTTGAGTCCACTAAGTTGGCACACCGCTACCTGGGTCCGTTCAAAGTTCTCGAGCAGGTTAACCCTGTGGTATACCGTTTGGCTCTTCCACCATGCCTCGGTATCTCCAACACCTTTCACGTATCCCTCCTGAAACCCGTGCTCATGTCCCGGTTTTCCAAGTCATCTGCCGGGACATCGGGTTCATCTGCGGATGACCATGAGGTGAACGCCATCGTAGGGTGTAAGGTGGTACGTGGCAAAAGATTTTAGGGGTCAAGTTCCCGCTTCTGCACAAGGGGAAACTCGAGCCGTCCCTGCTGCGGTCTCCCATCCGTCTCCGGCCGCAGTGGACTCTGCTCAGCTTAGACGTCGGTCCCAGCGTCTCACTCAGTCTAACATTATGCAGAGGATTACTGCTGCTCCTCCAGGCTCTGCTATTGTAGCCAGTACTGGTTAGCGGCGAGCAGACGTCTTTAGGTCAAAGTCCTTGCCTTCCCCTTCTGAGCATGCCCAGAGTAAGATCTCTCATTGGAGATCAGGGGTCACATGCTCAGGTACTGCAGCAGCTCCTATTGGTCCGCCAGGAAGGTCCTGAAACCACTTGTGTTCTAGAGCAATTTCCTATTGGTCCTTATCTGGCAGGCCCTGTAGTTGCTACTATAAAAGGGTGGTATGGTCGTGCCACCATGCGCTAGTATCAATCACATTATGTGCTTTGCGCCAGGGTGATCTTGCACGCATGTGTTAAGGCTCGGCTGAAATAAGCCCCAAGAATACAGGCACCTCCGGTGAGGAGATTGTAAGCACATGTTTAGGGCTCAGCTGAAATAAGCCCCTAGAATACCGGCTTCTCCGGTGATTAGACTGTCAGATTGCGTTGCTGATTGCGTTGCTACGGACTTCTGTCCGCACAGCAGTTGTCTGTGCATACCTGTGGAGTTAACAGGACACAGTCCATATCTCCGCGTTTATATCTTAGCGACTCTGTGGCGTAACAGAGTTCACTTATACCACCATATAGTGCCACAGTGTCCATACTTGCGACTCTGTGAAGTAACAGAGTTCGCCATTCCGCCATCCTACTAGCAGCAGGCTCTGCTTGCACGGTGGACCACGGGCTGCGAACACACTTATTATTTATATTTATTTTGTGCGTTCCGCCAGCCCTAACAGAGTCTGTGTCTGACTCTGGAAATATATATGGAGATTTACAATTAACACTAGATTGTATACAGCTGTACGCTTCTGATACATTACCCTTTTTCTGCTTTCTATATTCTGGTCTAATCCATACTGAGCCTGAAAGCGTCTGTGTGTGACTCCTGAAATATATACGGAGATTGAAATTTTCCCCAATACTATTTACACCTGGCATCTATTTTTATACAGTACCCTTTTCTGCTTTTTATATTCTGGTCTAATCCATACTGAGCCTGTGAGAGTCTGTGTCTGACTTTGGAAATATATACGGAGATTTAAAATTACCCCAACACTGTATACAGCTGTACGCTTCTGATACATTACCCTTTTTCAGCTTTTTAAATTCAGGTGTAATCCATACTGAGCCTGTGAGCCTCTGTGTGTTACTCTCGAAGTATAGATGGAGATTTAGAATTTTCCCCTTCACCGTATACAGCTGTACGCTTCTGATACAGTACCATATATCTGCTGGTATTTTGGGTACATTTTCCCCAACATGAGGAAGTATGGTGGAAGAGGCCGCGGACGTGGCCGTGGGGGGCCAGCTGGTACTGATGGTGGTGGTGGTGCATCTGCTGGTAGTGCCGAAAGCACAATAGCACCTAAGGCAGTAGGTATTGAGCCTGCGTCATCATCTGGCTCCAGAAGGCCTGGAAGCCTCCCTTTTCTGGGAGTAGGAAAACCGCTTTTAAAGCCGGAGCATCATTAACAGGTTTTGTCTTATATTGCCGAAACAGCCTCCAGCTCTCTCGCCTCCTCTTCTAAAGTTTCAAAAATTGCAAGCACTGAGTCATCAGTGCAGGCTCCTGGTCAGGAACAACACCTTTCCTTATGTCCTTCACACTCACCAAAAGTGAAGGATGCGGCAGGCCACACTTCAGATTACTACATGGAGCTCTTTTCACATACCATGCCTGGGTTATCAAGTCAAATCCTGAATTTACCAGTCCAACATGAATCTGACATAGAATCATAGAATCATAGAAAGGTAGAGTTGGAAGGGACCTCCTGGGCCATCTGCTCAAAGCAGGATTCTCTAAATCATCCAAGACAGATGTCTGTCCAGCCTCTGTTTGAAGACTTCCATTGAAGGAGAACTCACCACCTCTCATGGCAGCCTGTTCCACTCCTTGATCACCCTAACTGTCAAAAAGTTTTTTCTAATATCTAATCTGTGTTTCCTCCCATTCAGTTTCATCCCATTGCTTCTAGTCTTTCCTTGTGCAAATGAGAATAAAGATGATCCTTCTACAATGTGACAGCCCTTGAGATATTTGTAGACAGCTATTAAGTCTCCTCTCAGTCTTCTTTTTTGCAAGCTAAACATTCATTTGATGTGATTCAACAATACGAAGGAATCTGAAGATTTTCGTGAAAAAGAAAATATATCGTCACATATATATTTGTAAATATTCATCTACAACTTAAGGATCTACATCATATGAAGATTTTGTCTGTGAAAATACTGGAAGACATGGATCTTTATATTATTTATGGACATTAATGCATATTATATGGATCAAATATTATGTGGTATTATTTGTTTTCATTTTTTATTATTTTCACCAATTTAAATTATGTTTCATTATTATTTATATTATTTATTATTTTTTATTTATTAATTTATTATTTTATTTTATTATTAATTTTTGATTTTTTGATTTTTTGATTTTTCTAGTATTATTTTTATCCATTCTTTGTTTATTTATTCCCCCTTTTTTATTATCATTATTATTATTATTATTATTCATTTTTATTATTATTATTTTCATTTTTATATTTATTATTTTTATTATTTTTTTGGTCACACGTTTGATGTGTACTGCTCTGTGTTACAGAGTTCAATCTTGTGACCTCATTTATTTATGTATTTATTTATGTATTTTTCCATGATCCAAATAGTTTATCATAATGATGTTGAGATATATAATGCTGATCTATATACCCTTTGTGAGCTAATCAAAATATATATATATAGATATATGCCCCTTGTTATGTTTATAACCAATTAGTCTGTGTCAGCCATAACGTTATATGATCTCTCTTATATGTATTTTGGTCATATAAGTAGGCGCTACTATCATTTGATATGGTGAACCCTTAATATTTGTTATTTACCAACAGTAATATAATTCTTGTATAGGAATCCTTCCTTGACTGCTGTGGTCCAGATGGTGCGCCTGCTTGATCGTGGTCCACGGCCCTCTCTTATGGTATTCGGCATCTTCATGTTTCCATGACATCGGGTCCCGATCACGTGACCTGACGTCAATGGTCTCATGACGCCGAGACTATGGATGGTTACGGACTTCCTTTACGCATGCGCCGTTCACATCGCGATCACACCAGTCATGATAGATTACGGTCATGTGACCTGACGTCAGTGATCCCATGACACTTAGTCGTGGATGATTGGGGATTCCTCTCACACATGCGCTGTTTCTATAGCGGTCATACGACGTATCACATGATCTGACGTCAGTGATTTTATGACGCTAAGGCTGTCAATGATTGGGGATTCCTTTTGCGCATGCGCAGTCTATATTGGAGGCACACCAATCATCACAGACCTCCTGGGTATAAATAGTTCCGGTTCCACTACTAACACACACCCCCTGATGAAGGAAAAACTCCGAAACGTGCGTTGGGGAAACGCCAAGCCACATTGCCACTAATAACAGGTACCATTTGAGATCTCTATGTCTTTATAGCCATAAATTGTGAGCCATTCCTGGTAAACCTTTATACAGAAAGGGACTACTCAGATACTCTCTCTTTCACTTGTCTTGCACTTTTGCACCTTGATCTGTTGATTTTTAATGATCACAGAGATTATTATCTTTTTTGGTGTTTTTTAATTACTATTTTTATTTTTACACTCTGTTATTTATATATATATAATCACTTGTATCCACACTGTTTCACTTTGAGAGTCTTATATGTGTCCCTGAATATATTAATTACGATTTAATTTTTGGCACTTGTATCATTTTTGTGGCTTGGTATATTTCGAGTTGGCAGTATTTTTATCTATTTTTATGTGTTATTATTTTTGTGTACCAATAAAAATTACTTTTTAATTATATACCCTCTTGTCATATGTTTGCATAGATTTTATATTTTTTCTATTCCCAGAACTGTTCTGTTTTTTTCATATTTTCTGCCTATGTTTGTATTTTCATTTTGTCTAACCGCCATTATATGTTTGGGGGCTTCCTATTTTCTTTGGGGATCTGCTCCGGGGCAGATAGCTTTCATCTTTCTGCCTTTAGGTGTAGTTATCTCTCAGGCTGTGACGAGGCGTCTAGGATCAACGTAGGAACGCTCCACGGCTGCCTCTAGTTGTGTCGTTAGTTTAGGAATCTGCAACCCATCAGTTACCAACATCTCAGGTGTTCGGCAGCCCTGCTGTTGTTCCTGTCCTCCTCAGCTACCGAAACATAACAGTATCAACGGCCATAATTGAAAATTATATGGTACTCACAGAAGGGAAAAATAGTGTGGAAAGAAAAAAGTTGTCAGATGTCAGAGATTTTTTTTTTCTGTCTGTTGCATTTTCTCCCTCTTTTTCTCTGGGTGCTGAGGAGGATTTTTTTTTCTTTCAATGGAGTTTGCACAGTTGTCTGGCTGTGTGGATCAGCTTGCCACTGAGGTTCGGAGTATTGCTACCTATCTTGCTAGGTTGCTGGTTGTGGAACCTAGGATTCCCATGCCAGATTTGTTTTTGGGGGATCGGGCTAAATTTCTGAATTTCAAAAATAACTGTAAGTTGTTTTTTGCCCTAAAGCCTAAGTCCTCAGGTAACGCAGCACAGCAGGTTCAAATTGTCATCTCTCTCCTGCACGGCGATCTTCAGGATTGGGCTTTTTCCCAGACACCTGGGGATCCTGTTTTGAATGATATTGATACATTTTTTCTGGCTCTGGGGTTATTGTACGATGAACCTAATGTCACTGATCAAGCTGAAAAAACCTTGTTGGCATTAAATCAGGGTCTTGAAGACGCTGAGTTGTACTGTCAGAAATTCCAAAAGTGGGCAGTCCTGACCAAATGGAATGATGATGCTTTGGCAGCCCTTTTTCGGAAGGAGATGTCAGAGAATGTAAAGGATGTTATGGTGGGATTCCCTGCTCCCTCTGGTCTCAATGATTCTATATCATTGACTATTTAAATTGACAGACGTTTGCGTGAGCGCAGAGGTATGCGTGAGATAGTATTGCCTTGTGAGCCAGCTTCTGAGACCATGCAGTGTGATAGAGTGACTTCTGAGGCACAGCGTCATGAGTTTCGAAAGCGCAATGGGTTATGTTTCTACTGTGGTGATGCCTTTCATGCTATTTCAGTCTGCCCTAAGCGGGGAAGACGTTTTGCACGCTCAGTAGTCTTGGGTAGTGTTCAGACTAAATTTCTGTTGACTGTTACCCTGATTTGCTCCCTGTCCACATTTTCTGCTCAGGCTTTTGTTGATTCGGGAGCAGCTATTAACCTGATGGATTTTGATTTTGCTAAACGTTGTGGGTTTCCCTTGATACCCCTTCGGAAGTCTATTCCCCTACTGGGGATTGATTCTACCCCTTTGGCGGAGAATAAACCCCAGTTCTCTACTCAGGTGATAATGAGGGATGAACCTGATCATCAGGAGAGTTGCAAATTTTTGGTGCTGTATAATCTGCATGACATTGTTGTACTGGGTTTCCCTTGGTTACAGTCTCATAATCCTGTTTTGGATTGGAAATCTGTGTCTGTAACCAGTTGGGGCTGCCAATGTGTTAATGCCAACACTCCTGTTTTTTCTGCCTCTCCCCAGGCTCAGGATGTTCCTGACTTTTTGACTGATTTTTCTGATGTGTTTAGCGAAAGTAAATCTGCATCCTTGCCCCTCCATAGGAGCTATCACTGCGCTACTGAATTAGTGCCTGGTAGTAAATTCCCTAAAGGTCGCCTTTTTAACTTGTCTGTACCTGAACATGAGGCTATGCGGTCTTATATCAAGGAGTCATTGGAGAAGGGTCATATCAGACCATCCTCTTCACCCTTGGGTGCCGGTTTTTTCTTTGTGGCCAAAAAGGATGGTTCATTAAGGTCGTGTATTGATTATCGTCTCTTGAACAATATCACTGTGAAATATCAATATCCGTTACCCTTGATTTCTGACCTGTTTTCCAGGGTGAAAAGTGCTACTTGGTTTACCAAGCTTGACCTCAGGGGGGCGTATAACCTTATTCACATTAAGCACGGGGATGAATGGAAGACGGCGTTTAATACCCCAGAGGGGCATTTTGAGTACCTAGTGATGCCCTTTGGGCTCACTAATGCTCCTTCCGTCTTCCAGTCCTTCATGAATGACATTTTCAGGGATTTTGTGGATAAATTTCTGATTGTTTATTTGGATGATATCTTGATTTTTTCCAATGACTGGGACTCTCATGTGAAACATGTTCGGACTGTGTTCCAGATTGTGAGAGAGAATGCTCTGTATATGAAGGGATCAAAGTGTCTTTTTGGCGTACAGAGGATCTCATTTCTGGGATTCATTTTGTCCCCATCTGTTATTGAAACCGGTCAAGGTTCAGGCCATCTGTGATTGGGTCCAACCTACTTCATTAAAGGCTCTTCAGAGATTCTTGGGTTTTGCCAATTTTTATCGTAAATTTATTGGTAATTTCTGTTATTGTTAAACCATTGACTGATTTGACCAAAAAGGGTTCTGATGTAGTGAATTGGCCTCCTGAGGCAGTCTCTGCATTTCAGGAACTTAAGCAGAGATTCACTTCTGCTCCTGTTCTACGGCAGCCTGATGTTTCTCTGCCATTTAAGGTGGAGGTTGATGCCTCTGAAATTGGGGCAGGTGCCGTTTTGTCCCAAAGAGATCCAGAGACCTCTAAAAGTAACGCTTGTGCCTTTTTCTCTCGAAAATTTTCTCCAACTGAGCGTAATTACGACGTGGGTAATCGGGAGTTATTGGCCATGAAGTGGGCTTTTAAAGAGTGGAGACATTGGCTGGAGGGAGCCAAACATCAGGTGGTGGTCCTCACGGACCATAAGAATCTGGTTTATCTGGAATCAGCCAAGCGACTTAATCCTAGACAGGCCAGGTGGGCCTTGTTTTTCACAGTTTTAATTTTGTGGTTTCCTTTCTTCCTGGCACTAAGAATGTTAAGGCGGATGCCCTCTCGAGGAGTTTCCTTGCGGACTCTCCTGAGATAGCTAATCCTGCTGTTATTTTGAAAAAGGGTGTAGTTCTTTCCGCCATCTCGCCCAATTTGAGACTGGCTCTCGAAGGGTGTCAGGAGGATAAACCCGAGCGCTGCCCTATTGGGAAATTGTTTGTCCCAGACCGGTGGAAAAAGAGTGTGATGTCTGAGATTCACTGTTCCGCGTTGGCCGGTCATCCAGGAATTTTTGGTACCAGAGACTTGGTTAGTCGGTCCTTTTGGTGGCCTACTTTGTCTCGTGACGTCAGGGAATTTGTGCAGTCCTGCAGGACTTGCTCTCGCTCCAAGCCTTGCTCTCGCTCTAGTGGTTTGTTGATGCCATTGCCTGTGCCCAAGAGACCATGGACCCATATCTCTATGAATTTCATTTCCGACCTCCCTGTTTCTCAGAGAATGACCGTTATCTGGGTGATTTGTGATAGGTTTTCCAAAATGATACATCTTGTGCCATTACCTAAGTTGCCTTCCTCCTCCGAATTGGTGCCTTTGTTCCTTCAGCACGTGGTTCGGTTACACAGCATTCCTGAGAACATTGTATCTGACAGAGGAGTCCAATTTGTTTCCAGATTTTGGAGGACGTTTTGTTCTAAACTTGGTGTTCAATTGTCTTTCTCCTTGGCTTTTCATCCTCAGACCAATGGACAAACCGAGAGAACAAACCAGACCTTGGAGACTTATCTGAGATGCTTTGTGTCTGCTGATCAAGATGACTGGGTCTCATTTTTGCCTTTGGTTTAGTTTGCTCTCAATAATAGGGCTAGCTCTGCCACTTTGATGTCTCCATTTTTCTGCAATTTTGGGTTTCACCCTCGATTTTCTTCGGGACAGACGGAGGCTTCTGTCTGTCCGGGTGTTGACTCTGTTGTGAAGCGTATGCAGCGGATTTGGGACCAGGTGGTGGAGAGGTTGTCCCTCTCTCAGGAGAGGGCCCAGCGGTTTGCCAACCGGCATAGGACTGATGGTCCTCGGTTTGAAGTGGGGGACTTGGTCTGGTTATCCTCAAGAAATATCCCTATGAGAGTTGCATCTCCTAAGTTTAAGCCTAGGTTCATTGGACCTTATAAGATCATGGAAATTCTTAATCATGTTTCCTTTCGTTTACTTCTTCCAGTGACATTTAAGATCCACAACGTGTTCCACAAGTCCTTATTGAAGAGGTTTGTCGAGCCAGTGGTTCCTATGGCTGCGCCTCCTGACCCTGTTTTGGTTGAGGGCAATCTGGAGTATGTGGTTGAGAAAATATCGGATTCTCGCTTTTCTAGACGGAAACTCCAGTATTTGGTTAAGTGGAGAGGTTATGGTCAGGAGGACAATTCTTGGGTGTTTGCTTCGGACATCCATACTAGGAAACTGATCCGTGCGTATCACAGAGCTCATCCTGACCGACCTGGTTGCCCAAATGAGGGTTTGGTGACCCCTCCTCAAGGGGGGGGTACTGTTGTGAATGTGTTAGAAATGAATTCTGAGAAGAAGCTCCTTCTGGTGGTTACAAACAGTACTGAACCATTAAATGAAGATTGGCAATCAGGAGTTACAGACTGGTCTTATATAAGGGAGGTTCCCTCCCATCATGGTTGCCGGTGATCAATTGTTCTTGACTCAACTGTGGTTCCTGGTTCACTTGGAAGCTTGCTGAATCTTGCCTCTTCTCCTGCTCTCAGATAAGATATTTTCTGTTTTTATTTTTGTGCTTGCTTTTTGCATTGTTCCCTGCACTTCCGTGGAGGTCAGCCAGGTCCCCTCCGGGGGCTTGTGCTCCTCTCAGTTTATCTGAGCCACTGTTATTTGTTCATTTGCCTTTTCCAGTTTTTTCAGTGGCTGCGGCTTAGTTTTGTTACACCAGAGAACTAATTTAGGTGGTAGAGGTCGTGTGATCTCTGGTGTTTTTGCAATTAGTAGAGTTGGTATTTTTTTAGGGTTTTTTGGAAATGCAGTAAGTGTCCTTCCTATCCTTTTCTGTCCAGGTAGATTGGGCCCCAACGTTTGCTCATACTATTTTTTGTCTGTGTCTGTATGTCCTCTTGTCTAACCGCCATTACATGTTTGGGGGCTTCCTATGTTCTTTGTTCTGTAGCGGTGGCAAGTGGGGTAATAAGGGGTTAATGTCACCTTTGATTGATCGGTGACAATAAGCCCGGTTAATAATGGAGAGGCGTCAATAAGACACAGATCCATTATTAATCATAGTTTGTAAATTTAAAAAAAAATACACAGCCTGAATAAAGTCTTTTAATGAAATAAAACACCACACAGTTTTCATTATTTTTATTTTACGGACATCCTGCGACGCCATCATTCTCCTGTAAAAAAACAAAAATAACAAACCAACACAAATACTCCCTGTCCGACGCAGTCCAAAATCACAAGTATCCCACGACGAGTCCAGCTCTGCTACATCTGGATGCCAGGCACAGCCTGACATCCACATAGAGCAGATCTGCTTACCATTGCGGCTTCCCCGGCGGTGACTTCATCCGGACTGGTTTACGGCCAGCTGTCACGAGAGTACAGCTGGCCGAGATTACCCAGTACCCGGCAGCCTGTGCAGTTATCGCGAGATGCTGCACGTGACCGCCAGGGAGAGGGTAATGGCTGGCCTGGATGGACGGATGGACGTGACCGCCGGGGATCTTCTGGCAAGTAAGTGCTGCTGACACCTGACAGACCCGACCGACACTGACAGTGCCAATTTCGGGAAGTTCCTGTGTCACGTACTTCGTTCTGTGACACAGGAACTCCCCATAGACTTTGTCGGAAAACTCAGATTCCGGTATCCGATATGACAAAAATATCGGAACTCAGAATCGGAATTCCGATACAGCCAATATCGGCCGATACCCGATATTTGCAGTATCGGAATGCTCAACACTAGGGTTGAGCATTCCGATACTGCAAATATCGGGTATTGGCCGATATTGGCTGTATCGAAATTCCGAGTTCCGATATTTTCGTCATATCGGATACCGGAATCGGAATGTCACTGTCACTGTCAGTGTCCGTCGGTCGGATCTGTCAGGAGTCAGCAGCACTTACCCGGCAGAAGATCTCCGGCGGTCACATCCTGGACTGCTTGATGGCCGCCATCCTCTTCTCCCTGGCGGTCACATGCAGCTTCTCGCGATAACTGCAGTGACTGCTGGGTAATCGCGGCCGTAAAGCAGTCCGATGACGTCACCGCCGGAGAAGCAGGTAATCAGCTGTGCTGCGCCGGGATGTCAGGCTCTGCCTGGCAATCCGATGTAGCAGAGCTGGATCGTCGTGGGACAATCGTTACTATGGACTGCGTTGGACAGGTGGTATACTGTTGGTTTGTTTTTTTTCTTTTTTTACAGGAGATAGATGGCGTCGCAGGAATGAGAGAGTAATAAAATAAATGAAAACTGTGTTGTCTCTTATTTCATTAAAAGACTTTTTTCTTGCTGTGTCTTTTTTTTAAACATTTAAAAACTTTGGGATTAATAATGGATCGGTGTTTTATTGACGCCTCTCCATTATTAACCGGGCTTATTGTCACCGTGCAATCAACGGTGACATTAACCCCTTATTACCCCGCTTGCCACCGCTACAGGGCAAGTGGGAAGAGCCGGGTAAAGTGCCACAATTGGCACATCTTTTGATGCGCCAAATGTGGGGCTGCTGTAGCCTGGTATTATCAGGCTGTTGAGGGCCAAAATCCATGGGCCTTGACAGTCTTTTAATACCAGGCCGCAGCAGACTGCATTTTACTTGGCTGGTTAACAAAAATAGGGGGACCCCTATGCCGTTTTTTTTTCGAGGGGATCCCCTATTTTTGTTAACCAGCCAAGCTAAGCAGACTGCTGTGGCCTGGTATTATAATGCTTGCAAAGTCCATGGATATTGGATCCTTACCAGCCTGAAAAACCAGGCCTCAGCGGTCTGCTTCATCTGGCTGGTTAACAAAAATAGGGGGGACCCCACGCCAATTTTTTTCGAGGGGATCCCCTATTTTTGTTAACCAGCAAAGATAAGCAGACTGCTGTGGCCTGGTATTATCAGGCTGGCAAGCAGGGTCGGACTGAGCCACCGGGACACCGGAGAAACCTCCGGTGGGCCCCAGCTCCTGCGTGGTGGGCCCTGATTTGAAAGGATAGGTCGCGGGGCAGAGGGGGCGGTGGCCCCGGGCCCCACGCTCTGAGGGTTCCCACCCGGAGCTACGCTACAGTAACTGTATCGGCGTGCACAGCACGCCGATACAGTTACATTCTGCGGCAGAGCAGGGAGAATCGCTCTCCCTGCTCTGCCGCCCGGAAGCTATGGGGCCTGAACAGGCGGTGGGGGGGCCCGGTGCCAGCAGTGGGCCCCCCACCCGTCATCGGAGGGTCAGCTGTATCGGCATCCAGCCGATACAGCTGACCGCATAGAGAGAGAAGGAGCGAGCGCTCCTTCTCTCCCATAATCCCCCTCTCAGCGTCTGACAGCGGGCGCGATGACATCACCTGCCGGCGCCCGCTGTCAGACGCAGAGAGGGAGAACAGTGAGCAGCACAGGAGCCGGGAGGTGAGTATTGTTTTTTTTTTCTTTAATGGGGGTGCATTATACTACAGAGGCTGTATATGGGGGTGCATTATACTACAGAGGCTGTATATGGGGGCTGCATTATACTACAGAGGCTCCATATTGGGGTGCATTATACTACAGAGACTCCCTATGGGGATGCATTATACTACAGAGGCTGCCTATGGGGGTGCATTATAATATAGCGGCTGCCTATGGTGGTGCATTATATTATAGACTCTGCCTATGGGGGTTTATTATAATATAGAGGCTGCCTATGGGGGTGCATTATACTATATTGAGGACTATCTGGTGTATTATGCTGTATGGATGCTATCTAGGGGCCATCATACAGTGTTGGACCCATTAAATAGTTTGGGGACATTAAGGGGTCAGTATATATCCAGTGAGGGGCATTATTCTGTGTATAGGGGAGATGTACAGGTGGAGACTTGGGACATTATTAAATGTAAAGTGGACACTTATTGTTATAGGGGAACTCGGGTTACTGTGACTGTCAAAGGGGCACACAGGGCATTATTACAGTCTAGGGGACAAAATGTGGGCACTTTTTTCTAGGGCACTTGCACCCGGCATTACTATATTTTAGAGGGGTGCTTTAGAATTTAGAGGTCACACAGAACCACACAGCAGGTGCAGTAATAGGGACACATACGGCAGCAGCAGCTCAGTATTGGGGTATCAGGTGCAGTAATAGGGACACATACGGCAGCAGCGGCTCAGTATTGGGGTATCAGGTGCAGAAATAGGGACACATATGGCAGCAGCGGCTCAGTATTGGGGTATCAGCAGGATGAGGAGTTTGTGCAGGTTGAGAATAGTCCAATTGGTGACCGTGACAGTGCTAAAAATATGAGAAGTGAAATGTGTCTTTGTTGTAATCTCTGCAGTCGAGTCCTGGCTGGAGAAGTCGTCATGTCGGTCTGGGCGAGATGGAAAAGACATGAAAAGTGAACAATTCCATTAGAAAGAACATCAGCGGTAAGTCATTATCTGTACCTGTGCTGTAATCTATTATATGTTCTGTAGGACTGGTATTATTTACCACAGACCATATGGCGGTAATATCAATATTGGTCTTTTTATATATAGATTATTTTTGGCAACAGCGCGGTCATTTGTTGAGGTTCTCTGATTAGGGGCCCACTCAGAAGTTTCGCCCCCACTAAACCAAAACCCTAGCTACGCCTCTGGCTCTCTCTCTAGTCTTTCTTTCTCTCTCTAGTCTTTCTCGCTCTCTGTTCTTTCCTTCTCGCTCTCTGTTCTTTTTTCTCTCTGTTCTTTCTTTCTCTCTCTCTTTTCTTTCTTTCCTCTCTTTCTTTCTCTGCTTGTTCTTTCTCTCTCGCTGCTCTTCCTTTCTTTTCCTCAGTACCAGCCACTGTGCCCTCATTACTAGTGTTGAGCGATACGATACTGCAAATATCGGGTATTGGCCGATATTAGCTGTATCGGGCTTTCGATTCCGAGTACCGATATTTTCGTCATATCGGATACCGGAATCGGATTTGTCACTGTCACTGTGAGTGTCCGTCGGTCGGGTCTGTCAGGAGTCAGCGGCACTTACCTGGCAGAAGATCTCCGGCGGTCACGTCCTGGACTGCTTGATGGCCGCCATTATCTTCTCCCTGGCGGTCACATGCAGTTTTTCGCGATAACTGCAGTGACTGCAGGGTAATCCCGGCCGTAAACCAGTCCGATGACGTCACCGCCGGGGAAGCAGGTAATCAGCTGTGCTGCGCCGGGATGACAGGCTATGCCTGCCTGCCTCTGATGTCATTCTGATGTAGCAGAGCTGGATCGTCGTGGGACACATCGTTACTATGGACTGCGTCGGACAGTTGGTATACTGCTGTTTTTTTTTTTTTCATTTTTTAAAGGAGATCGATGGCGTTCGCAGGATGAGACTGTAATAAAGTAATGAAAACTGTGTTGTTTTTTTTATTAAATTAAAAAACTTTTTTATGAACATTCACCCGTCCGGTTACATCAACAATTTAAAATATTTACATACAGGGACCCGTCCGGGTTTTTATAATTCTTTGCAGGGGGGTTCCAGGTCCCCGGGACTCTTCGTGCTTGCCAAACATCCAGCCCAAAAACCACCCGGACCGATACGTCTTGGCCTTACGCCAAACGGAACCCGCACTGTTCTTGGGGGTGAATTTCATAAAAAAGTTTTTTAAATTTTAAAAATAAAAAAACAACACAGTTTTCATTACTTTATTACAGTCTCAACCTGCGACGCCACGATCTCCTTTAAAAAAATGAAAAAAAAAAAACAGCAGTATACCAACTGTCCGACGCAGTCCATAGTAACGAGTGTCCCACGACGATCCAGCTCTGCAACATCAAAATGACATCAGAGGCAGGCAGGCATAGCCTGTCTCCCGGCGCAGCACAGCTGATTACCTGCTTCCCCGGCGGTGACGTAAATCGGACTGGTTTACGGCCGGGATTACCCGGGCAGCCCACTGCAGTTATCGCGAAAAACTGCATGTACCGCCAGGGAGAAGATAATGGCGGCCATCAAGCAGTCCAGGACGTGACCGCCGGAGATCTTCAGCCGGGTAAGTGCCGCTGACTCCTGACAGACCCGACCGACGGACACTCACAGTGACAGTGACAAATCCGATTCCGGTATCCGATATGACGAAAATTCGTACTGGGAATCGAAAGCCCGATACAGCTAATATCGGCCAAATACCCGATATTTGCAGTATCGTATCGCCACACTAGTAATGAGGGCACAGTGGCTGGTACTGAGGAAAAGAAAGGAAGAGCACGAGAGAGAAAGAACAACCCAAAAAAGAAAGAGAGGAAAGAAAGAAAAGAGAGAGAGAAAGAAAGAACAGAGAGAAAAAAGAAACAGAGAGCGAGAAGGAAAGAACAAGAGCGAGAAAGACTAGAGAGAGAAAGAAAGACTAGAGAGAGAGCCAGAGCGTAGCTAGGGTTTTGGTTTAGTGGGGGCGAAAACTTCTGAGTGGCCCTAACAGAAAAACCTCAACAATGACCGCGCTGTTGCCAAAATAATCTATATATAAAAAGACCAATATTGATATTACCGCCATATGGTCTGTGGTAAATAATACCAGTCCTACAGAACATATAATAGATTACAGCACAGGGACAGATAATGACCCTTTCCGCTGATGTTCTTTCTAATGGGAATTGTTCACTTTTCATGTCTTTTCCATCTCGCCCAGACCGACATACGACTTCTCCAGCCCAGGACTCGACTGCAGAATTACAACAAAGACACATTTCACTTCTCATAATTTTTTAGCACTGTCACGGTCACCAATTGGACTATTCTCAACCTGCACAAACTCCTCATCCTGCTGATACCCCAATACTGAGCCGCTGCTGCCATATGTTTTCCCTATTTCTGCACCTGATACCCCAATACTGAGCCGCTGCTGCCGTATGTGTCCCTATTACTGCACCTGAAAACCCCAATACGAGCTGCTGCTGCCCTATGTGTCCCTATTACTGCACCTGCTGTGTGGTTCTGTGTGACCTCTAAATTCTAAAGCACCCTCTAAAATATAGTAAAAGCCGGTGCAAGTGCCCTAGAAAAAAAGTGCCCACAATTTGTCCCCTAGACTGTAATAATGCCCTTGTGCCCCTTTGACAGTCACAGTAACCCGAGTTCCCCAATAACAATAAGTGTCCACTTTACATTTTAAAAATGTCCAAGTCTCCACCTGTACAATCTCCCTATACACAGAATAATGCCCTCACTGGATATATACTGACCCCTTAATGTCCCCAAACTATTAAAGGGTCCAACACTGTATGATGGCCCCTAGTAGCATCCATACAGCCCTAATACACCAGATAGTCCTCAATATAGTATAATGCACCCCCATAAGCAGCCTCTATATTATAATAAACCCCCATAGGCAAGTCCTATAATATAATGCACCACCATAGGCAGCCGCTATATATTATAATGACCCCCCTAGGCAGCCTCTGTAGTATAAGCATCCCCATAGGGAGTCTCTGTAGTAAAATGCACCCCAATATGGAGCCTCTGTAGTATAATGCAGCCCCATAACGCCCCCTGAGTATAATGCACCCCCATATACAGCCTCTGTAATTATAATGCACCCCCATTAAAAAAAAAAAAAAACAATACTCACCTCCCGCTCCTGTGCTGCTCACTGTTCTCCCTCTCTGGGGTCTGACAGCGGGCGCCGGCAGTGAAGTCATCGCGCCCGCTGTCAGACGCTGAGAGGGGGATTATGGAAGAAGGAGCGCTCGCTCCTTCTCTCTCTATTCGGTCAGCTGTATCGGGTGGATGCCGATACAGCTGAAACCCTCCGATGACGGGTGGGGGCCCACTGCTGGCAAACCGGCCCCCCCACCGCCTGTTCAGGCCCCATAGCTTCCGGGCGGCAGAGCAGGGAGAGCGATTCTCCCTGCTCTGCCCCAGAATGTAACGTATCGGCGTGCTGTGCACGCCGATACAGTTAAATGTAAACGTAGCTCCGGGGGGAACCCCTAGAGCGTGGGGCCCGGGCCACCGCCCCCTCTGTCCCCCGCGACCTATCCTTTCAAATCAGGCCCACCACGCAGGAGCTGGGGCCCACCGAGGTTTTTTCTCCGGGGCCCGGTGGCTCAGTCCGACCCTGCTTGCCAGCCTGATAATACCAGGCCACAGCATTTTGCTTATCTTTGCTGGTTAACAAAAATAGGGGATCCCCTCGAAAAAAATTGGCGTGGGGTCCCCCCTATTTTTGTTAACCAGCCAGATGAAGCAGACCGCTGAGGCCTGGTTTTTCAGGCTGGTAAGGATCCAATATCCATGACTTTGCAAGCATTATAATACCAGGCCACAGCAGTCTGCTTAGCTTGGCTGGTTAACAAAAATAGGGGATCCCCTCGAAAAAAAAACGGCATAGGGGCCCCCTATTTTTGTTAACCAGCCAAGTAAAATGCAGTCTGCTGCGGCCTGGTAATTAAAGACGTCAAGGCCCAGGGAAATTTTGGCCCTCAACAGCCTGATAAAAACCAGGCAAACAGCAGCCCCACATTTGGGCCATCAAAAGATGGGGCCAATTGTGGCATTTTTACCCGGCTCTTCCCACTTGCCCTGTAGCGGTGGCAAGCGGGGTAATAAGGGGGTTTAATGTCACCCTTGATTGCACGGTGACCAATAAGCCCGTTAATAATGGAGAGGCGTCAATAAAAACACCGATCCCTTATTAATCCCAAAGTTTTTAAATGTTTTAAAAAAAAAACACAGCAAGAAAAAAGTCTTTTAATGAAATAAGAGACAACACAGTTTTCATTTATTTTATTACTCTCTCATTCCGCGACGCCAATCTATCTCCTTAAAAAAAAGAAAAAAAACAAACCAACATATTTCCCCCGTCCCCCAAAGCAGTCCATAGTAACGATTGTCCCACGACATCCCCCTCGCTACATCGGTTGCCAGGCAAGCCAAAATCCCGGGGCCGCCACTTATTAAACCTCTTTTCCGGGGGTTTTCGCATCACTGCTTTAAAGGCCCCCGATTACCCAAAACGTCACTCAGGTTTTTCGCGAAACGGGATGGAAACCCCAGGGGGAAAAAAAATTGGGGGCCACAAACATTTCCGGATTAAGCCCAAACTTTTTTTCCTAATCTGCTTCCCTGCAGATCCACCGAAAAGGACAAAGACTTTTTCAGGACATTCCATTTCCTATCCGATTTAAAGAAAAAAGGAAATCAATTTTATACAGCCAAAAATCGGGGCCAAACCCATAATTTTCAGTATCAAAGGGAAAAACCAGGGTTTACATTCCAAAATGCAAATATCGGGGATCGGGGCCCATTTCTGGGCAATTCCCCATTCTGAGGTTTCCAAAATTTTTTTAAATCGGGGTACCAATCTGAGTTTTTTGACAAAGTCTATGGGGATTCCTGGTTTACAAAACAATAATGACACCTTTCCCAAATTGGGGGACTGGGAGGTCGGCGGGGCTGGCCGGGTCAACCACTTCCCTTTCCAAAATCCCCCGGGGGCACGTCCATCCGGCCCCTCCACCCCCAATTTCCCCCTCCCCCCACGGGACATCTCGCGTTTAAAAACACAGGGTGCCGGGGACTGGGGGTTTTTTCGGGCCCCTTAAATCCGGACAGCTCCTAAAAACCCTCCGGGTTTAAGTCAAACCCCGGGGGAAGCCGCAATGGGAAGCAATCTCTCTAGTGGGTGTCAGGGTTGCCTGGGACCAATGTACAGAGGGGGACTCGTCGTGGGATACTTTATTTTGGGGGCTCTCGGGCAGGGGTATTTGTTGGTTTGTTAAATTTTTTTTTTTTACAGGGGGAAAAAAAAACGTCGCAGGGTGTCCTAAAAAAAAAAATAAAGAAAACTTTGTGGGTTTTTTTTCATTAAAAGACTTTATTCAGGGTGTGATTTTTTTTTTTAAAATTTTCAAACTATATTTAAAAATGGGTCCCTTTTCTTATTGCCCTCTCCTTTTTTAACCGGGTTTTGTTTCCCCCGATCAATCAAAGGGGACAAAAAACCCCTTATTACCCCACTTGCCACCGGGTACAGAACAAAGAAAAAGGGAACCCCCAAACATGAAAAAGGCGGTTAGACAAAGGACAAAAACACAGACAAAAAATAGTAAGACAAACGTTCCCAATCAAACCGGGGCAAAAAGGATGGGGAAGGGCCCTTACTGCATTTCCAAAAAACCCTTTAAAAAAAAACCCCAAATCTACTAAATTTCAAAAACACCAGAGATCACACGACCTCAAAACCCCCAAAAAATTTTTCCTGGGTAACAAAACTAAACCGCAGGGAAATGAAAAAACGGAAAAAGGGAAATGAACAAATTTTTCATGGGTCAAAAAACCTGAAGAGCACAACCCCCCGGGGGACCTGGCTACCCCCACGGGAATGCAGGGGCAAGCAAAAAAACAAGCAAAAAAATTAAAAAAAAAAATATCTTATCAACGGGGGAAAAAGGCAAGATTAAAAAATTTCCAAATAAAACCAAAACCACATTGAGGGCAAGAACAATTGATCACCGGGAACCCCGATGGGGGGGAACCTCCCTTATTAAAAACCATCCTTAAATCCGGGTTCCAACTTCCCTTTTTTAAAGGGGTTTAACGTTTTTAACCACCAAAGGGGCTTCTTCTTTAAATTCATTTTTTAACACATTCACAAAAGTACCCCCCCTTAAGGAGGGTCACCAAACCCTCAAATTTGGGCAACCAGGTCGGTCAGGATGAGCTCTGTGATACCACGGATCAGTTTCCTAGTATGGGTTCCGAAGCAAACACCCAAGAATTGTCCCCTGACCATAAACCTCTCCACTTAACCAAATACTGGAGTTTCCGTCTAGAAAAGCGAGAATCCGATATTTTCTCACCACATACTCCAGATTGCCCTCAAACCAAAACAGGGTCAGGAGGCCAGCCATAGGAACCACTGGCTCGACAAACCCCTTCAATAAGGACTTGTGGAACACGTTTTTGGATCTTAAATGTCACGGGAAAAAGTAAACGAAAAGGGAAAAATGATTAAGAATTTCCATGATCTTATAAGGTCCAATGAACCTAGGCTTAAACTTAGGAGATGCAACTCTCATAGATATTTCTTGAGGATAACCAGACCAAGTCCCCCACTTCAAACCGAGGACCATCAGTCCTATCCCGGGTTGGCAAACCGCTGGGCCCTCTCCTGAGAGAGGGACAACCTCTCCACCACCTGGTCCCAAATCCGCTGCATACGCTTCACAACAGAGTCAACACCCGGACAACAGAAGCCTCCGTCTGTCCCGAAGAAAATCGAGGGTGAAACCCAAAATTGCAGAAAATGGAGACATCAAAGTGGCGAGCTAGCCCTATTATTGAGAGCAAACTAAACCAAAGGAAAAAAAGAGACCCAGTCATCTTGATCAAAAGACACAAAGCATCTCAGATAATCTCCAAGGTCTGGTTTGTTCTCTCGGTTTGTCCATTGGTCTGAGGGTGAAAAGCCAAGGAGAAAGAACAATTGAACACCAAGTTTTAGAACAAAACGTCCTCCAAAAATCTGGAAACAAATTGGACTCCTCTGTCAGATACAATGTTCTCAGGAATGCGTGTAACCCCAACCACTTCTGAAGGAACAAAGGCACCAATTCGGAGGAGGAAGCAACTTAGGTAATGGCACAAGATGTATCATTTTGGAAAACCTATCACAAATCACCCAGATAACGGTCATTCTCTGAGAAAAAGGGGTCGGAAATGAAATTCATAGAGATATGGTCCATGGCTCTTGGGCACAGGCAATGGCATCAACAAACCACTAGAGCGAGAGCAAGGGTTGGAGCGAGAGCAAGTCCTGCAGGACTGCACAAATTCCCTTACGCACGAGACAAAGTAGGGGCCCCCAAAAGGACCGACTAACCAAGTCTCTGGTACCAAAAATTCCTGGATGACCGCCAACGCGGAACAGTGAATCTCAGACATCACACTCTTTTTCCACCGGTCTGGGACAAACAATTTCCCAATAGGGGAGCGCTCGGGTTTATCCTCCTGAACCCTTCGAGAGCCCGTCTCAAATTTGGGGGAGAGGCGAAAGAAAATACACCCTTTTCAAATAACAGCAGGATTAGCTATCTCAGGAGAGTCCGCAAGGAAACTCCTCGAGAGGGCATCCGCCTTAACATTCTTAGGCCAGGAAGAAAGGAAACCACAAAATTAAAACTGTGAAAAACAAGGCCCACCTGGCCTGTCTAGGATTAAGTCGCTTGGCTGATTCCAGATAAACCAATTCTTATGGCCGTGAGGACCACCACCTGTGTTTGGCTCCCCCCAGCCAATGTCTCCACTCTTTAAAAGCCCACTTCATGGCCAATAACTCCCGATTACCCACGTCGTAATTACGCTCAGTTGGAAAAAATTTTTCGAGAGAAAAAGGCACAAGCTTACCTTTTAGAGGTCCTGGAATCCTTTGGGACAAAACGGGCACCTGCCCCAATTTCAGAGGCATAAACCTCCACCTTAAATGGCAGAGAAACATCAGGCTGCCGTAGAACAGGAGCAGAAGTGAATCTCTGCTTAAGTTCCTGAAATGCAGAGACTGCCTCAGGAGGCCAATTCACACATCAAACCCTTTTGGGGCAAATCAGTCAATGGTTTAAACAATAACAGAAATTACCAATAAATTTACGAAAAAAATTGGCAAAACCCAAGAATCCTGAAGAGCCTTTTAAAGAAGTAGGTTGGACCCAATCACAGATGGCCTGAACCTTGACCGTTTCAATAACAGATGGGGACAAAATGAATCCCAGAAATGAGATCCTCTGTACGCCAAAAAGACACTTTGATCCCTTCATATACAGAGCATTCTCTCTCACAATCTGGAAACACAGTCCGAACATGTTCACATGAGAGTCCCATCATTGGAAAAAATCAAGATATCATCCAATAAACAATCAGAAATTTATCCACAAAACCCCCTGAAAAAGTCATTCATGAAGGACTGGAAGACGGAAGGAGCATTAGTGAGCCCAAAGGGCATCACTAGGTACTCAAAATGCCCCTCTGGGGTATTAAAACGCCGTCTTCCATTCATCCCCGGCTTAATGTAAAATAAGGTAAAACGCCCCCCCTGAGTCAAGCTTGGTAAACCAAGTAGCACTTTTCACCCTGGAAAACAGTTCAGAAATCAAGGTAACGGATATTTAATATTCACATGAATATTGTTCAAGAACGATAATCAATACACGACCTTAATGAACCATCCTTTTGGCCACAAAGAAAAAACCGGCACCCAAGGGTGAAGAGGATGGTCGGGATATACCCTTCTCCAATGACTCCTGATATAAGACCGCATAGCCTCATGTTCAGGTACAGACAAGTTTAAAAAGGCGACCTTAGGAATTTACTACCAGGCACTAATTCAGTAGCGCAGTGATAGCTCCTATGGAGGGGCAAGGATGCAGATTTACTTTCGCTAAACACATCAGAAAATCAGTCAAAAAGTCAGGAACATCCTTAGCCGGGGAGAGGCAGAAAAAACAGGAGTGTTGGCATTAACACATTGGCAGCCCCAACTGGTTACAGACACAGATTCCAATCCAAAACAGGATTATGAGACTGTAACCAAGGGGAAAACCCCGTACAACAATGTCATGCAGATTATACAGCACCAAAAATTTGCAACTCTCCTGATGATCAGGGTTTATCCCCCCATTTTCACCTGAGTAAGAAAATGGGTTTAATTCTCCGCCAAAGGGTAGAATCAATCCCCAGTAGGGGAATAGACTTCCGAAGGGGTATCAAGGGAAACCCACAACGTTTAGCAAAATCAAAATCCATCAGGTTAATACTGCTCCCGAATCAACAAAAGCCTGAGCAAAAATGTGGACAGGGAGCAAATCAGGGAACAGTCAACAGAAATTTTGTCGAACACTACCAAGACTACTGAGCGGCAAAACGCTTCCCCGCTTAGGGCAGACTGAAATAGCATGAAAGGCATCACCACATAGAAACATAACCCATGCGCTTTCGAAACCATGACGCTGGGCCTCAGAAGTCACTCTAATCACACTGCATGGTCTCAGAAGCTGGCTCACAAGGCAATACATCTCACGCATACCTCTGCGCTCACGCAAACGTCTGTCAATTTAAATAGTCAATGAATAGAATCATTGAGACCAAGGGAGCAGGAATCCCACCATAACAACCTTTACATTCTCTGACATCTCCTTCCGAAAAAGGGCTGCCAAAGCATCATCATTTCCCTTTGGTCGATGACTGCCCACTTTTGG
>JARQOD010001809.1:0-89763 GCA_033576555.1 Oophaga sylvatica | reverse complement strand
CAAAATTTGGGAGGTATGCTGTATGACCTCCCTACAACTTCTGGGCATGCTCCTGATGAGCGCGACGGATGGTCTCCTGAGGGATCTCCTCCCACACCTGGACTAAAGCATCCACCAACTCCTGGACAGTCTGTGGTGCAACGTGGCATGGCCTAAAATTTGCTGCAGCAGGCACAGCGTGCCACAGCCTTTGTCCCTCTTTCCCTTCTTCAAAGGTTGGGAAGTATGATGGTGGGCCCCAAGAATATATTTTCTCTGGTGGGCCCAAGGTACTCCAGTCCGACGCTGCTGGCAAGGTCCATGTATGTTGGCTCCTTAACAGCCTTAAATACCATGCCTCAGCAGCAGGGGCGTACATAGAAATCATGGGGCCCCATAGCAAAAGTCTGAATGGGCCCCCCCCCAAAAAAAAACCCAGAGCCATTGTAAATGTAAAGTGCCAGCACAGTGAGGGGACACATTAAACAAAAAAATGTATTATGCCCCCATAGATTGTGCCCCATAGATGCTCCATAGTATAGGCCCTTATGCTGCCGCAGCTGCTGCAACAAAAAAAAAAAAAAAAGACATACTCACCTTTCGTCGCTGGGGGCCAGGTGCCGGTGTCCTGAGCAGGGGTTGACACCAGGTGCCGATGTCACCGCTCGCTCAGGGCCCCGGCACCTGAGATATTTACCTGTCCTCTCTCCACTGCTGAGTGCCGCTGTCTTTGGGGTCCTCCAGCAGTGAATGATGAGGCAGAGGGCGCGGCGCGCACTAACGACGTCATCGCGCCCTCTGACCTGAACATTGCAGCAAGAGGACGCGAGCAACGGTGGAACGGGACAGGTAAATATCCCTTATACCACCCTTCTGCCGGCTCGGTCTGTGCAGCCCCTGCTCTTCTCCCACGGTCTCCGCCGCCAGTGTTCAGCGGTCACGCGGGACAGCTCATTAAAGTCATGAATATGTGCGTATTCATGACTGTAATGAGCGGTACCACCTGACCGCTGAACACAGGCGTCGGAGACCGTGGGAGAAGAGCAGGGGCTGCAGAGACCGCACCAGGAGGGGTGAGTATATAGAAGAGCTGCGCTCCCCCTCCCCCGCCGACCCCCTGGTAGTACTGTGTCAGCACAGCTACCCGACCGTCGAGGGCCCCCTCACCTGTCCGGGCCCCATAGCAGCTGCTTGGTCTGCTTCATTCACGGTACGCCACTGCTCAGCAGTCTGCTTCATCAGGCTGGTTAACAAAAATAGGGGGGACCCGACGCCATTTTTTATTCGAAGGGAACCCTATTTTTGTTAATCAGTTCCCTCTGACGTCACTGATTGTGTCCCTGGCTGACCTGAAGTGAAAGTGGAAAGCAATCAATTAAGCTTTCCACTTCCTCTCCTGTCAGCCAGGAGAGGAACTCATTCATTTGGGGGTTTACTGTGAGGCTGCAGCATTAGCTGCGGTCCCTGCAGTAAACATTAACCCTTTCTGAAGGATTACACCGTGGGACCTGACTGTGCATGGGATAGGTAAGAATAATTTTGCTTTTTTATTTTATTTTTATTACAGGAAATGGTTTTTGCAGTCAAATAAAAGATGGTCAAAAACATGTGTCTTTATTTCATTAAAATGATTTTAAATTAAAGTGTGTGTGTTTTATTTTTATTTCTTGCAATAGGATTAATAATTGATAGTTGTCTAATTGACAGCTCTCAATTATTAACCTGGCTTAAGGTCACCTTTCAATTGCAATGTGGCTTTAACCCCATATTAACCCATTCGCCACCGCTACAGGGCAATGGGAATAGACGGGCAAAGTGCCAGAAAGGGCGAATCTAATTATAGATTTGTCTTTTCTGGGGTGTCTGGGGGCAGATGTTAGTAGCCAGGGGGGGCCAAAAATAATGGTCCCTCTCTGGGCTATTATTATCTGCCCCCATTCGCTGGCTTTGTCTGTCTGGTTGCGAAAATAGGGCGGGAGCCCACGCATTTTTTTTAAACAATTTTACACCTCATATATATATATATATATATATATATATATATATATATATATACATGTCATTGAATTTGTGACACATATATATATATTTATATTTATAGTTCATACACTTCTACATAGTATAATAGCCGCTAATTCAATTGACGGCTTTTGTGAAAATGCAGAACCCGACATGAAATGACACTTGGTGTACATAGGGTTAACCATGTCTTTTCATGTCCTTTGCTATCTGATTTGCACAAACAATTACATCAGTCTATGTGTGCAAAATTTCACACCTGTAGGGGTTAATTAAAGGTGTAAATTCGTAGCAAAAAAGTCTGGTTTTTTTACAACGAATTTACACCTTTAATTAACCCCTACAGGTGTGAAATTTTGCACACATAGACTGATGTAATTGTTTGTGCAAATCAGATTGCAAACGACATGAAAAGACATGGTTAACCCTATGTACACCAAGTGTCATTTCATGTCGGGTGCTTCTGTCTTTTCACAGAAGCCGGCTTTACCCGGCAATTGAATCAGAGGATATTTTACTATGTAGAAGTGTATAAACTATACATATATGTATATATATATGTCACAATGACATGTATATATATATATATATATATGTATTCTATGTGTGTATATTTAGTGTTTACAAGGAAATAAAGGTTTTTTTTAGTTGCGATATTTTGTTCCCATAGACTTACATGGGACTTCCGGTATCGGAATCGGATATCGCCGATATTTAGTGATATCGGCGATACCATTCCGATCCGATATTTTTAGATATCGAGCAGTAGCGCTCAACACTACTCATGTCCCTTGACCTACTGAACAATACGTCTGGCATAATTAAGAATAAACGCTGTGTTGTCAACCTACCTTCATAAGTGACCTCATTTGGTAAACTACTCTCAGGAAAGTTATCTAGGGTGTGGTGAGCATCTTACACTCAACAAGTGCTTCATGGGATTTTAAAACACTGGACTATCAAAATTTAATAAAAAAACAAAATATTGCTTTAACCGCAAATTTTTCATTTTTCCAAGCGTAACAGGAGAAAATGGACTACTCAATATGTTGTACAATTTCTAAGTAGTACACCATTGGCCATATTTAGGAGGTAAAACTACTGTTTAGGCACCCAGTATAACTCCAAAAGAAAGGGGTGCAGTTTTGGGAAGCAGACTTTACTCATATGGTTTGCGGGCACCATGCCACATTTGTAGAGCCCTTGTGTTGCTAGAATAGCAGTAACTCACTCAAATGACCACATTTTAGAAACTACTTCCCTCAAGGATTTCATCTAGGATGGGTGAGCATATAGAACCCAGATGTGTTTCACAAAATTTTATAACATTGGGATGTGAAAATGAAAAATTGAGGTTTTTTTTAGAACATTTTTCATTTTCACAAGAGTAACGAGGAGCATTGGCCTCCAATTATTTCTTTCAGGTACACAGAGGAGATAAACAACCGCATTGCATAACAATGCGGAGGGAAAGATGGCGTGCACTGTGACAATCGTTATTTTACATTAAACCTTTTGGCTCAGATTGGTTAGTAACTAGTGTTGAGCATTCCGATACCGCAAGTATCGGGTATCGGCCGATATTCGCTGTATCGGAATTCCGATACTTAGTTCCGATATTTTTCATATATCGTATACCGGAATCGGAAGTTCCCATAATTCTTTGAGAGGCAATGTGATTTTAGTCAGCCAATGAGGAATCTTATGAAGTGTGGGCACATCCTGTAATGCTGCGGTCATCTTAACTAATGGCATGGCTGTGATTGGCTGCTGAAATGATGTCAGAATGCACTATAAAAGGCGCCGCCTCCATTTTAGCGTCACTGTGCTGTGAACTCAGTTAGGGACAGAACGCTGCTGTGCTGACTCTGAGGGACAGTTAGACATTGCGATTTTGTGTACTCTACTGTGCTTTAGGCAGGCTAGTTTACCAACCGCTGTGTAAAGCTTCCTTTTGCCAGTGTTGTTTTAACAGCTCTGTGCAAGGTGTGTGTGAGAGTGCAGGTGACGCTGCAGTTTGCTCTGCATCCACCGCTGTTTGTAGGCATCTGCAAGTGTCACTCACTGACTCTTTTTTTTATTTGATTTTGGGAATTGGTGCAGCTCCATTATATTTGCAAAAAATCTAATCTATTAGTGTGACGCGCTTCCATCCGTATACAATACATTGGTTGCAAACACTATAGAAGTAGACAAAGGGGCCTTTCACAGCTACTGAACAGTTGTGTTTCAGTGTTCACTGTAGTCTGTGAGCTTTTCATTTTTTGAGTGCAGATCACGCTCCAGTTAGTTCTTCAACTACTGCTGGTTGTAGTCTGCTGAGCGTGTGTCACTGCCTCATCCTTCACATTTTTCTCTAATTGGTGCTGCTCCATTATATTTGAAAAAAATCTAATCTATTAGTGTGACGCGCTTCCATCCGTATACAATACAGTGGTTGCAAACACTATAGAAGTAGACAAAGGGGCCTTTCACAGCTACTGAGCAGTTGTGTTTCAGTGTTCACTGTAGTCTGTGAGCTTTTCATTTTTTGAGTGCAGATCACGCTCCAGTTAGTTCTTCAACTACTGCTGGTTGTAGTCTGCTGAGCGTGTGTCACTGCCTCATCCTTCACATTTTTCTCTAATTGGTGCTGCTCCATTATATTTGAAAAAAATCTAATCTATTAGTGTGACGCGCTTCCATCCGTATACAATACAGTGGTTGCAAACACTATAGAAGTAGACAAAGGGGCCTTTCACAGCTACTGAACAGTTGTGTTTCAGTGTTCACTGTAGTCTGTGAGCTTTTCATTTTTTGAGTGCAGATCATGCTCCAGTTAGTTCTTCAACTACTGCTGGTTGTAGTCTGCTGAGCGTGTGTCACTGCCTCATCCTTCACATTTTTCTCTAATTGGTGCTGCTCCATTATATTTGAAAAAAATCTAATCTATTAGTGTGACGTGCTTCCATCCGTATACAATACAGTGGTTGCAAACACTATAGAAGTAGACAAAGGGGCCTTTCACAGCTACTGAACAGTTGTGTTTCAGTGTTCACTGTAGTCTGTGAGCTTTTCATTTTTTGAGTGCAGATCACGCTCCAGTTAGTTCTTCAACTACTGCTGGTTGTAGTCTGCTGAGCGTGTGTCACTGCCTCATCCTTCACATTTTTCTCTAATTGGTGCTGCTCCATTATATTTGAAAAAAATCTAATCTATTAGTGTGACGCGCTTCCATCCGTATACAATACAGTGGTTGCAAACACTATAGAAGTAGACAAAGGGGCCTTTCACAGCTACTGAACAGTTGTGTTTCAGTGTTCACTGTAGTCTGTGAGCTTTTCATTTTTTGAGTGCAGATCACGCTCCAGTTAGTTCTTCAACTACTGCTGGTTGTAGTCTGCTGAGCGTGTGTCACTGCCTCATCCTTCACATTTTCTCTAATTGGTGCTGCTCCATTATATTTGAAAAAAATCTAATCTATTAGTGTGACGCGCTTCCATCCGTATACAATACATTGGTTGCAAACACTATAGAAGTACACAAAGGGGCCTTTCACAGCTACTGAACAGTTGTCTGCAGTGTTCACTGCAGTCTCTGAGGAATAACCACACTTAGGCCTTATAACTTTTCTGACTTTCTTTATCAATCTACCAAGATGAAGAAGGCAGGGAGTAAGGCACGTGGTCGTGGCCGGGGAGTTTCAGCAGAGAGAGGACGTGGGGATTCTGTGGCTGCTGCCGCACCCAGTGACACAGCATCCACCAGTTTTCCCCGTGAGCGTTCCTTTATGCGCACTTTTGTAGGAGCTCAGCGTACCCCTCTGCTGCGGGAAGAACAAATTGAAGCCGTTGTTGGTTGGATGGCAGCCAATGCATCGACTTCAATTGCTTCCACCTACTCTCAGGACCACAGCACTGTTGAACAACCATCTGTCTCTTCACCGCCTGCCAAATTGCCCAGGCAGTCAGAGAGTTCTGAACTGGAGCCAGCTGAGTCTCTGCTTCTGTTCTCAGAATCTGTTGGCTTGGAAACAGGGGCCCAGCCAAGCAGCATTCTGGAATGTGAAGAAGAGGCAGTATGCAGTGATGCGCAACAGCTGTGTCTCTCTGAATGTGAAGAGGCGGGTGAGCCAGTGCCGATGGTCAGCACACCGCAGAACGCATCTGATGATGATGAGACTCAGGTGCCATTTTCTGTTGAGCAAGGTGCTGGCCAGACCACCCAACAGCAGCAGGTGTTGGAAGAGGGTAGTGGAGATGATGAGGTCCAAGACCCAACATGGCGTGAGGAACAGGAAGGTGGTGGTAGCAGCTCTGAGGAAGAGATTGCCCCAACGGTCCAAACAGTAAGGAGAGGTAGGCTGCAGACTCAGTTGCCTGTACCCTCCAGTTTGGCACCCGTTCGTAGCAGTTCTCTTCCAACAGCCAAACCGGGCGCTCCCAGGACTTGCACTGCGTGGTCCTTTTTTGACACACTTGCAGATGATATTTGCTATGTCAAATGCAAGCTGTGTAATCAAAAAGTTAAAAGAGGTAAAAATATCAGTAACCTCAATACCACAAATATGTGGAAACATGTACGGACAAAGCACGTAGCTGAGTTACAAAGACACACTGGAGATGTAGGCCAACCTACAGCAGCACCTACATCTTCAGCTCGTGTTGGAGCCTCTTCCTCCAGCTCACACACAGCTGGTTCGGCTTCCTCACAGGATCGCCATGGAAGAACCTCTGTAACTGTTGTCCAGAGACCCAGTGTTATTCCACCCACAGCTGCAAGTTCCCTGTCATCCTCACACTCCCAGGCCACAAAACAGCCATCGGTAGCACAGGCATGGGATAAAAGATGGCCATACTCGGCAAACCATCCACGAGCACAGGCTCTGAATGCTGGCATTGCAAAACTCCTGTCCCTTGAAATGCTGTCATTCAGGCTGGTGGAGACTGACAGTTTCCGTGACTTAATGTCATTGGCAGTCCCACAATACAATGTGCCCAGCCGATTTTATTTCAGCAGGCAAGCCGTCCCTGGTCTGCAAAAGCATGTTGAGGGAAAAATTAAACATGCGCTACTAAACGCCGTCAGTAGCAAGGTCCACCTGACCACCGATGCGTGGACCAGTACCCATGGCCAGGGACGATACCTTTCCCTCACTGCCCATTGGGTCAATGTTGTGGAGCCGGGTACAGATCTTGCGAGTGGCGCTGTACGTGTTCTGCCAACTCCAAGGATTGCAGGAATCAAGTCTGTCCACATTGACTCCTCCTCCTACTCCAGTTCCTCAGAATCATCGCTGCAGGAGCCGTCACGGTCTACCTCCACATGGACCCATGAACGTTTACCTGATGCGACCGATATGAGCACAGCCGTGGCCAAACGTCAACAGGCCGTCCTGAAATTAATTTACATGGGGAATTGAAGCCACACAGCGCAGGAGCTCTGGAATGCCATCAAGCAGGAGAGCGACGTGTGGTTTTTGCCAGCGAATCTCCAGCCAGGCTTGGTAGTGTGTGACAATGGCCGAAATCTGGTGGCAGCTCTAGGCCTTGGCAACCTCACTCACATACCATGTCTGGCACATGTGCTCAACTTGGTCGTGCAGAGTTTTTTGAGGGACTATCCGGATCTTGATGCACTGCTGCACAAGGTCCGCCTAGAGTGCGCTCACTTGCGACGTTCCAGCATGGCCAGATCGCGCATTGCAGCTCTGCAACGCAGATTTCGCCTTCCTGAACATCGCATCATATGTGACGTACCCACCAGGTGGAATTCCACGTTACATATGTTGGAGCGGTTGTGTGAGCAGCAGCCAGCAGTAATGGAGTATCAGCTGCATCAGGCGCAATCAACTCGCAATTTGCGTCGTTCACACTTCACCACTACTGAGTGGGCCTCTATGAAGGACATCTGCCACGTTTTGCGTGCGTTTGATGAGTCAACGCGGATGGCGAGTGCAGATGATGCACTAGTCAGCCTGACTGTCCCCCTTATCTGCCTGCTTCAAAAAACACTGCAAGCAATAAGGGATGAGATTTTGGAAGAGGTGGAGGATGAGGAGTCACAAATTCCATCACCTTCTGGACAGTCAGCGCAACGTGGTTCCTCACAAAGGGTTGGGCAGTGTTCACTTTGTGAGGAGGATGAGGAGGAGTCAATGGAGGAGGAAGACATCACTCCAGAGGGAGGTACACAACGCTCTAGTCAGTATGTAGAGCGAGGGTGGGGTGATGCAGAGCAGTCAGAGATGACGCCTCTTGCAGGGGACAGCGTTTCTTGGCCAGTTGGGAGTCTGCAGCACATGGTTGATTTCATGCTGCAGTGCCTGAGAAACGACCGCCGCATCGCCCACATTCTCACCACGTCTGATTATTGGGTGTACACCCTCCTAGACCCTCGCTACCGGGACAACTTACAAAGCCTCATCACACCGTTGAACCGGGAGCGTAAAATGCGGGAGTACCAAGACATACTGGTGCAATCCATAATGTTCTCCATTCCAGCCGAGAGCACTGCTGCTGCTACTGCTTTACAAAGCAGCTCTGTGCGTCGAGGCAGTGGAGACAGCTCTGCAACAAGAGGGAGCACAAGCAGCGCCTCTGCACAGGGCAAGACCAGTATGTTCCAAATGTGGTGAAGTTTTGTGGCAGCGCCACCAATGTCTACACCATCCGAGACGGCTCCAGTCAGCAGGAGGCAACGTTTCCGTAAGATGGTGACAGACTACATGTCTTTCCCTCTCAGTGTACTCCCAGATGGCTCTTCCCCATTCAAGTTTTGGGTCTCTAAGCTGGATACATGGCCAGAGCTTAGCCAGTATGCATTGGAGGTGCTGGCTTGCCCTGCTGCCAGTGTATTATCGGAGCGCGTCTTTAGTGCCGCAGGTGGTGTACTAACAGACCGTCGCATGCGACTATCCTCCGATAATGTAGACCGGCTTACTTTTCTGAAAATGAACAAGGCATGGATCTCGCCAGAATTTGTCTGTCCGTTTTCAGATTAAATAACTGGTTCGCAACGTTATCCATGTCTCCTGTTCCCTACACATGCACAGAAAAACCCATGTCGAACATGCTCCAAATAGGGAAGAGCCGTCACCCTGATTGTTATGCTTAAAACAGGAAATTGTGAAGTTTTCCAGGCCTAGAATGATAAATTTTTATGACAAATATGGACAAATAATAATTTGTCATCACAGCGCATATCTGCACATGTCTATTATAAATGGTAACAAAAACTAAAACATAGTCTTCACTTTTTGAAATTAATGCATAAAAGTACATTTCATACTTATCAATTAATGCTTTTTAAGGAACTTTATCTGTACCTGTAAGATAATGCAGTCAATGGATGTACAAATCATAAAATCCTCATCATCATCATCACGATTTTTATTTATGACAGACATTATAAAATACACATACTGATGCCAACTGTAACTTCACACACCATATATGAAATGGCCAGCATCTAAACCTGGTAATAATGTGCAATAATAAATTATTACATCTATAAAGTGCATCATGCATACTGACAATAGGTAGTACTAGTTATACCTGCAAGTGCTGTTGAAAAAACCACAACAGATATAAATTAATAATGGTATTTTTAGGTATCACAGTGCATAGTTACTCATGGACAAGTCGAGTAATACTGTACCTCAATAAGTCAGCGGAACCATTATGCTTGTAGTCTTGTAGATTGTTAAAGAGGGAAACTGTCTTTTTTTGTTGGTCATGGGGAGTATTAGACAGTAAATGATTTTTGTTGTATTTTTGGCGTCCCTAGGGGCATAACGCTGCGTAACGTCACTTTTATAGAGTCATCTAATTGCCACACGTCCCTACCTACGCGTGACAGTAGGAAGGTAGTGTTGAGGATAAAAGCCTTGCGAAAACCCAGAATGCTTTTACCCTTTTCCCAAACACTTTTCCAAGCAAAAAATGCATGATTGCAGCCTTTAGTTTTAAATTGACGTACAGTATAACATCGCCATTACCATCAAAAGGCTGCCACTGTGATACAGAATAGAATATACCTTTGCTATCCGTAGCCTTTCTTTCACCAAAATTGCAGGCACACACTTAAATTGTGACAAGCATTATGTTTTTTTTAAATGGTTATTTTTTACGTAATTATTTTTGTCATCCATTGATGAGTCCATGCTTGGACTTCATACATGCTGTAAAAAGTAACGTTTTTATTAACTTAAATAATTGAAATGTCGTGACTTTTCACATCTAAAATTGCAATGATGATGATGTGAGTGCGATTACAAAATCATTGTTTCACTATGTTTTGGTTTACTAGCGTTCCTTAAGCATTATTCATAAATACAAAAATGGACTTTTATTCTTAAATTACAAACTATATTTTGTAACCTTTTTTTTGGGGGGGTTTTGGGTCCATTTCTTGTTGGCATGTGCAATATGCGTTTTATTTGCAGTGTATTTATTTTTATTATTGAAATTAGGAAACTGTGTATCTTCGTAAGTGTTAGCCATTAGATAGAAAATTATTTACATTGAGAGTCCACAGTGGTTGATACCTTTGAATGGATAACTGAAAAATGGTAACAAATTGCAAGCTTTCGAGGCTACTCACGTCTTTCATCAGGCAAGACTAAACAAAAAATGAAGCATCACTATTTCTTTACACAACAGGACACAGGAATAGTGCAATAGGTTAAGACAAGTAAGTGACGGTAGCAAACTGTCATTATCAAGAGGGATGAACATAAAATTGGAAAAGTTCCTGGGGTAAGGGATGGGAAAGTTTTTGCCCTGATTGGGGTTGGTTTTTGTTTTAATGCCCCGGAAGGGGAGGGGCGCAGATTCCTTAAAATTGATATAGAATGACATAAATCCGTGTGATCTACATTCCATCACTAACAGTGCCCAAAGGTCATATGAGCTTATATTCTGAAACTTTTTATCTTTGTCATATTTGAAGTTATGTTTTAATACCAGTAATTCCATATCCATATGCTAGACCGGGGCTACAAAAGGGGTTTTGCCACAGGTAAATCCATTATTTTTTGTCTTATGTGTGGCGCTGTAATTCATCCTTGTTCCATTTTTGGCCGGTTCTACCCTTACTTGTCCCTCCCTCACTTGTCTTCCCTATTCCTGTGTCCTGTTGTGTGTACAAATGTGTTCTTCCATTTTTTTTTTAGCCCTTAGCCTGTGAAGAGACCGAGTAGTCTCGAAAGCTTTGAATTTTGTTACCTATTTTCAGTTAGATTAAACGGTATCAACCACAGAGGACTCTCAAGTATAAATATTTTTTATTCTTGGAATTGAAATTTCATCATTTTATTGTCCTAGTAAAACTTCATTTATTCTTGTTTGAAGTACATACATTTGCAAGGCCACGTACAAGGCAATAAGTCAATATTTTGTGCCTACACCCTCCTTGACCCTGGGCTTCAAAGCGCCCGTTGCTGTCAGATGTGTTAGATGCACAGTGAAAACAATCGCCCGATGTGTTTGTGGGGTTCAGTAACGCCTGCTGTTCCCCTGCTGTGTGTCTGGCAAAAATTACGCTGCTAACTTTCAACTTCAACTTCAAACGTCTATACTGGCCTCCCGCCTACACCTCCTTTCCCCCGGGCTTCAACAGCGCCCAGTTTGGGGCTCAGAAGTGTTAGATGCACAGTTTAAAACAATCGCTGATGTGTTTGTGGGGTTCAGTAACGCCGCCCGTTCCCTGCTGTGTTCTGGCAAAAATTACTGCTGCTAACTTCAACTTCAACTTCAAACGTCTCCATACTTGGCCTCTGCCTACACCCTCCTTGACCCTGGGCTTAACAGCGCCAGTTGCTGCCCCAGAAGTGTTAGATGACAGATGAAAAACATCGCTGATGTGTTTGGGGGGGTTTCAGTAACGCCTGCTGTTCCCCTGCTGTGTGTCTGGCAAAAATTATGCTGCTAACTACAACTTCAACTTTCAAACGTCTATAAATAGGCCCCTGCCTTTCACCCTCCTTGACCGGCTTCAACAGGCCGTTGCTGCTCAGAAGTGTTAGATGCACAGATGAAAAAAAATCGCTGATGTTGTTTGTGGGGTTCAGTAACGCCTGCTGTTCCCCTGCTGTGTTTTCCGGCAAAATATGCTTGCTTTCCTAATCATGGTGAAAAAACCTGACATCTCAAAGTGTCTAGTGCTACACAAGATATGAGGCTACACCCTGATTTCTAAGCTGTAAACATTTGAAACGTCAACTTTCAAACCATAAAATGATTAGTCTTTGTCAAAAATCTGTAACAAAATAAATGTGACATATTATTACAGATATGCACATGTCGAAAACAAATGCAAACACAAAATCCTACTTATGCTATAGGATACTGATGGTCAACCTTGTCACTCCATAGCTTAGACAAATCCAACTCACATCATGATGACCCCAATGCTGCAATGTTGGAAGTGCATAATGTGGGTTGAACTTTGACAACTGCTCAGTGCGAAGGTTATACTTCAGTGTTCTTGCCTTTGAAATAAAAGCATACAAGTTAATATAATAATCCAATGTTGATTAAGGGACGTGATGTACACGTGTAATATTGTGCAAACAATGCATGTAGGAATAGTTCTCTTCAACATTACTTATATTTGTGTCATTTTAAAAAATACATATTTGATTAGAAAGTTAACAGCCCATATCATAAAGGTCCTTCATGTAAACATGATAATCGCTTACAAAAATCGTGCATTACCTTGGTAAAGTCAATAGTGCATAGTCACAATAGAAAATATATACCTGTAAGTGGTGCTGAAAAAACGACAACTGATAGAATACGTGAATGATAATATTTATCAGACTGAATAGCGACATCTGTACAATGTCGATATAATACTGTACCTTAACACAAACAGCTGTGTCACACCTCACACTCTTTTTTCTTGTAGCTTGTTATGTAATAGGGCACATGCGTGTATGTTTCATCATAGGTGCATGTTTACTTGAGTAAAGCAGTCATGACAACGCCTTTGTGTTGTCGGTACGCTTGCGATGATGAACGATGCGCACCGTGAATGTTAGTCTGCGTCATAAGACGTACAGACGCTCCAATACCCAACGCGTCACAGCAGGAAGCCAGTCTGTGCGTCCAAACAGAGGCGCAACCATACATGCACGTAACCTTTTATAAAGCTAGATAAAAAAAAGGATGTAGTAGTAACGCACACTTTATTGAGGTACAGTATTACATCGCCATTCACCATCTGTGGCTATGCAGTCTCATCTATATATACCTTATCTATCCGTTGTCATGCTTGCAGTCCACAGTCAGGGCATAAATATCTGTTTTCACTCTGCACTATGCACTTTTTAAATTTCGTTTGGTTAATATAAATGATTGGCACATATTATCAGTATTACATGATGGAAATTTTAGATATTTTTTAAAAATTGTAGTTATATTATTCACCAAATGTAAAGTTTTATGAATGTCAAAGAAAACTTGTAATGCTGATTATGTTTTTAAGTCAGCCTTTTCATTGTCTACACAATAAAAATGGTGTACATACTGTTACTTACCCATCATTAATGGATTCTGATGTGTACTTGTATGCTTTTATTTTAAACCGTATAGCAGATTATTTAACCTATTTTAATTGTGGTTTGCATTGCTTTTCAACATGTTAATGTTATGCGTTTATGTTTGTAAATTTTTAATTTACATATATTTTTTTAAGTTAAATCATCATCTTATGGTACTAAAGTTTATATTTCTCTTGTTTGGAGTATAGACATTTTTAATTGACACGTAACAAGGAAAATACTTGATATAGTATTTAAACATCCTCCTTGACCCTGGGCTACAACACCGCCAGTTGTAGCTCGGAAGTGCTGTTAGCACAGTCTGCACTTGCTCCTGTGTTACTGGGGTTCAGTAATGTCAGCTGTTCCCCTGCTGTGTGAACGGCAAAAAGTCCTGCTGCCTCCACCATGTTCTCTTCTCATCCCTGGGCTACAACACCGCCAGTTGTAGCTCGGAAGTGCTGTTAGCACAGTCTACACTTGCTCCTGTGTTTACTGGGGTTCAGTAATGTCAGCTGTTCCCTGCTGTGTGAACGGCAAAAAGTCCTGCTGCCTCCACCATGTTCTCTTCTCATCCCTGGGCTACAACACCGCCAGTTGTAGCTCGGAAGTGCTGTTAGCACAGTCTACACTTGCTCCTGTGTTACTGGGGTTCAGTAATGTCAGCTGTTCCTCTGCTGTGTGAACGGCAAAAAGTCCTGCTGCCTCCACCCTGTTCTCTTCTCATCCCTGGGCTCTGGGCTACAACACCGCCAGTTGTTGCTCGGAAGTGCTGTTAGCACAGTGAACACTTGCTCCTGTGTTACTGGGGTTCAGTAATGTCAGCTGTTCCCCTGCTGTGTGAACGGCAAAAAGTCCTGCTGCCTCCACCCTGTTCTCTTCTCATCCCTGGGCTACAACACCGCCAGTTGTTGCTCGGAAGTGCTGTTAGCACAGTCTGCACTTGCTCCTGTGTTACTGGGGTTCAGTAATGTCAGCTGTTCCCCTGCTGTGTGAACGGCAAAAAGTCCTGCTGCCTCCACCCTGTTCTCTTCTCATCCTGGGCTACAACACCGCCAGTTGTTGCTCGGAAGTGCTGTTAGCACAGTGAACACTTGCCCTGTGTTACTGGGGTTCAGTAATGTCAGCTGTTCCCCTGCTGTGTGAACGGCAACAAGTCCTGCTGCCTCCAACCGTTTCTCTTCTCATCCTGGGCTCCAAACACCGACAGTTGTTGCTCGGAAGTGCTGTTAGCACAGTCTACACTTGCTCCTGTGTTACTGGGGGTTCAGTAATGTCAGCTGTTCCCTGCTGTGTGAACGGCAAAAAGTCCTGCTGCCTCCACCCTGTTCTCTTCTCATCCCTGGGCTACAACACCGCCAGTTGTTGCTCGGAAGTGCTGTTAGCACAGTGAACACTTGCTCCTGTGTTACTGTAATGTATGTAGTACAGTTCTATAAGCTCTTGTGCTTGGTGTGCGATGAACAACACAGGAGTCACAGGTTTGATATATATGAAAAGTCCTTGTATTACTTCATACAAGTTGGCAGAAATAGTCACACAAGTTTGCAGACACAAAACAGGAGACACAGCAGGCCAGAGTAATCCAAGCTCAGCAATCACTCTCCAATACAGATTCAGGATCTTCTTCTCTGTTACCGTAAGTCCATGCAAACGTGGGTCTTTCAAAGAGCAGGGTTCAGAGTCCACAAGTGCTTCAGAGTTCCTCAGTAGGATAGCTGGAGTACAAGGTCCAAGGCTTACAGGAGTCAAGTCACAGGTTCACTGCAGGCTAGATTCTGAAGCACTGATTGCTCAGCTGTGGCTGCTTAGAGAGCAAAGGAGAGAATCAGGGCGGGAACATGCAAGCTGGAAACTCCATTTTGACTGAGGCAAGATAGCTGCAGCAAGACAGAAAGTAAAATGGCTGACGAACAAACTGAGTTTCAGGAATATATACATAGAACCTTACATTACTCCCCCCTTAAGGACAACCTCCGGATGACCTCAGACCAGGCTTGTGTGGGTACCTCTGATGAAACTGACGGAGCAAGCGAGGAGCATTAACGTTATTGACCGGTTCCCATGAGTTGTCCTCCACTGGGTAGCCCTGCCATTTAATCAGATATTGTAACTGATTTCTATACAACCTGGAATCTAAAATCCTTTCCACCACAAATTCTTCCTGACCATCGACTAGCACTGGGTCAGGGCAAGGAGAGGAACGTCCAGGAAACGTATTGGGTGTCGCACCTTTAGTAGGGATACATGAAAGACAGGGTGGATTCTCATAGTTCTGGGCAGTTGAAGACGACAAGCAACGGCACTTATAATTTTACTGATTTTATAGGGTCCAATGTACTTATGTCCCAACTTAGACGATGGAATCCTTAACTTAAGATTTCTGGTTGACAGCCAGACCAAGTCTCCTACCTTGAAAGCTGGTGCAGGTTTACGAAATTTATCTGCTGCTTTCTTGTACCTTTCTTGAGCCGATTCCAGATTTTCCTTTAGAAGATCCATATTCTTCTGTAAAGACGTGATTCTTTCAGCCACTGCTGGTAAAGGCGTTTCTATGGGAAATCGTGGTAGAATGTTAGGATGATAACCTAGATTAGAGTAAAAAGGAGACTGTTAGTGGAGGCACTCTGAGAGTTGTTATACGAGAACTCAGCTAATGGAAGTAGATCCACCCAATCATCCTGTAGGTGGCAGATAAAGCAGCGGAGATACTGCTCCAGGGTTTGATTGGTTCGTTCGGTCTGTCCATTAGTCTGGGGATGAAAAGCAGAAGAAAGGTTTACTTTAATGTCCAATGCTGCACAGAAATTTTGCCAAAACCTAGAAGTGAATTGCACCCCTCGATCCGAAATAACCTCATCCGGTACTCCATGTAAGCGAAACACATCTTTAATCATCAAATCTGATGTCTGTTTGCAGTGGGTAAGCCGACACAAGGGATAAAATGAGCTGCCTTTGTTAGACGGTCAACCACCACTAGAATGGTGTTCTTCCCCTGAGAGGTTGGTAACTCCACAATGAAGTCCATAGAAATGGATCCCCACGGGCGGGACGGGGTGGGAAGAGGCTGTAACAGACCAGTTGGTGAGGAGCGAGGTGTTTTGCATCTTGCACAGACCTCACATGAAGTGACATAATTCAAAACATCCTTCCTGCAAGTGGGCCACCAAAAGAAACGAGAAAGAAATTCCTGTGTCTTTAGAATTCCTCTATGCCCAGCTATCTTGGAATCGTGAATGAGTTGCAATACTCTTAATCTGACTGTTTCAGGAATATACAGACGTTGTCCCTGAATCCACACACCATTCTTAAAGACAAGACTTACGTCCCTTGGGGGTTGTGCCAAAAAGGAATCCGCATGGTATGCTTCCTTGATGTCCTTAAGTAGGTCTTGATTATGAATTACTCCTAGGAATCTAGAGTCAGGAAGAATAGTCTTAGGAGGAGTAATTGGACGTGTCTCTGCTGAGTAAATCCTAGAGAGTGCATCAGCCTTTCCATTGCGCGATCCTGGTCTATAAGAGATGATAAAATTAAATTGGTTTAAGAAAAGATTCCAGCGAGCCTGGCGAGGAGTCAGGCACTTAACCGACCTGATAAACTCAAGGTTACGATGGTCTGTCAGGACGACTATTTGCTGTGCAGCTCCCTGAAGAAGGTGTCTCCATTCTTTGAAGGCGGCAATAATGGCCAACAACTCTCTATTGCCCACATCGTAGTTCCTCTCAGCCGAAGACAACTGCTGGGAAAAGAAGGCACAGGGATGCAAGACATTCTTCTCACCTGTTCTCTGAGAGAGTATAGCTCCAACGGCACAGTCTGAAGCATCCACCTCTATTATGAAGGCAAGCTCGGGGTTGGGATGTACTAGGATAGGTGCAGTGGTAAATTTATCTTTTAGACGGGAAAATGCTTCCTGGGCTTGGGGAGTCCAGGAAAACCTAGACTCTTTCCGGGTAAGTTGAGTGATAGGTGACACTACCTCAGAGAAATTTCTAATGAAACGTCTATAGAAGTTGGCAAACCCGATGAAGCGCTGTACCTCCTTCACATTTCTAGGACTTGGCCAATCCTTGATGGCTTGGGTTTTGCTTCCATCCATACTAATTCCTTGTGTAGACAGTACATACCCCAGAAATTGAATTTCGGTCCTATGGAATTCACACTTTTCAAGTTTGATGTAAAGATGATTTTGTCTTAGACGTTCCAAGACCATTCTCACATGTCCATGATGTTCCTCTGTGGAGTTAGAAAAAATTAGAATATCATCCAAATAAATTACCACGAATGTATCTAGGAGATCCCTGAAGATGTCATTCACCAAGTGTTGGAAAGTGGCTGGGGCGGTACTCAGACCAAAAGGCATAACTAGATATTCAAAGTGTCCATAGCGTGACCTGAATGCAGTCTTCCATTCATCCCCAGGTCTAATACGGACTAAGTTATAGGCCCCACGAAGATCTAGTTTAGAAAAAATTTTGGCATGTCGCACTCTCTCCAATAACTCAGGGATTAAAGGCAATGGATAACGGTTTCTAATAGTAACCTTATTGAGTTCCCTATAGTCTACGCATGGTCTCAGAGATCCATCTTTCTTCTTTACAAAGAAGATGGGTGCACCTGCAGGAGATGAAGAGGGGCGTATGAAGCCCTTGGCTAGATTTTCATCTATGTAATCCTTTAAAGCCTTTAGCTCGGGCCCCGCCAGGGGGTAGATCTTACCAAAAGGTATCTCTGCTCCAGGCAATAATTCAATTGGACAATCATATGGACGGTGAGGAGGAAGCTGGTCAGCGTTCTTCTTGTCACATAAATCCACATAGTCCTGGTATACAGCTGGTAGTTCAGGGACTGACATGATTCCTTTAGGAACAGAGCAAGCTGAAACTTTTGGACTCATCTGTTTCTCTGGAAAGTGTAATTCCTTGGTCTCCCAGTTAATGGTAGGATTCTGAGCCTGCAGCCATGGTAGCCCTAGAATAATGGGAAAGTGGGGAGAAGAGATAAGCATAAAGGACAGTTTCTCTTGATGATCTTTACCCATAAGAACCCTCAAAGGCTCTGTTTCCTGATCCACTGGTCCAGAGGTCAGCAGGGAGCCATCCACAGTTTCCATCTGTACTGGAGTAGCCTTCTTCACTGAACGTATTCCCTGTTTCAGAGCAAAGGAGACATCCATAAAATTTCCACTTGCCCCTGAGTCGATCATAGCAGAGCTAGACACCCAAGCTGAGTCAACCCAGAGTTTGATGGAAAGAAAGCAATGAGAATTGTTTTTCTTACAACTCAGCTGGGACACCGCTGAGGAAACTTGAAAAATGGCAGGTTTACACAGTCAACGTCCTAGAGGTAACGGAGTTTAAGTCCGAGAAATCAAGATCTGTTGCTGCAGATCTCTCTGGAGCCTGAGGCTCGGACCTGACAGATCCCCTCTCGCAACACTCACAATGAATGAGTGCTGCAGTAGTCTTACGAGAACGGCTGGGGCAGTTTATAATGAAGTGCCCTGACTTACCACAATAGAAACATAGATTCTCCTTAAAACGATGTTCCTTGCGTGCATCACTAACCCGTCGTTGTAAAGAGTCTACCTGCATGGGTTCAGGTTCAGGTTCCCGTGTAATCCTACTCAAAGGTTCCTTAGCTGGAGAGGAAGGTAGGAAAAGGTTAGTACGATTGCTTTCGAACCATCTCTCTTGCCTGCGTTCAGTCAGACGAGTATCAATACGGATGCAGTAGTTAATAAAGTCACCTAACGCAGTGGGAGGGTCGGCACGAGCAAGTTCATCCTTAATCAGTGGAGATAACCCCTTTCGAAAAATAGATTTTTTGGCGGAACTGTCCCAGGTGGTATCAAGGGCCCATCTCCTGAAATCCAAGGCATATTCAGCTACCGAGTGCTTACCTTGGCGCAAAGCTAACATGGCTGCTTCAGCTGTTGCACCTCGATTGGGGTCATCAAACACCTGCCCCATGGCTGAAATAAAATCATCAAGGTGATTCAAACAATCATCCTCAGTCTCAATCAGAGGGTTTGCCCACATTAAAGCCTTGTTGGTAAGCAACATAATTATAGTAAGCACCTTAGATCGTTCAGTGGGAAATTGTGAAGCATGTGCAGAAAAAAAAAGATTGCATTGATTAATAAATCCCCTGAATTTCTCACGTTCACCGCCAAAACGAAAAGGGGGCAACTTGGGAATCCCAGCACTCGGGCTACGGCAGGAGCCTGGACTCGCCCCTCTAGAACCTCAATAATGGCTCGCAAATCCTGGGTAGTCTGTCCAACCACTTGCAAATTGTGATTATTGAGGTCCTGTAGATTTGTAAAACGGGTCTTTATATTCTGCAAATCTGCAAGGATATTATCAGTCACTCCGCAAAGTTCCTTTATGCGGGCCTCCATTTTCCAGATCTTTTAAGACAGGATTACTGGAAGAAGAGGAGAGAAAAAAAAAAACAATAGTGTTCACCTGTGCAACACTGCAGAGAGAGAAAAAAAATTAAGGGAACTGCTCACCTGGAATGGTTGTGAGAAGTCACAACCACTATCATCACAGAAAGTTTCAACCAGACATCTGATATCCAGAGTTACAGCAGACAAAAAGAGAAAAGAAAGGAAAAAAAAAACAATAGTGTTTACCTGTGGTAACACTGCAAAAAGAAAAAACTTAAGGAATTGCTCACCTGGAATGGTTGTGAGAAGTCACAACCACTGTCATCACAGAAAGTACAACCGGACGTCTGATATCCACAGTACAGCAGACACAGCCTTCCAGACCCAGCAGACACTAACGTTTTGGCTTCAGAATCTTGTAATGTATGTAGTACAGTTCATATAGCGTCTTGTGCTTGGGTGCGATGAAACACAGGAGTCACAGGTTTGATATAGAAAAGTCCTGTATTACTTCATACAAGTTGGCAGAAATAGTCACACAGTTTGCAGACACAGAAACAGGAGACACAGCAGGCCAGAGTAATCCAAGCTCAGCAATCACTCTCCAATACAGATTCAGGATCTTCTTCTCTGTTACCGTAAGTCCATGCAAACGTGGGTCTTTCAAAGAGCAGGGTTCAGAGTCCACAAGTGCTTCAGAGTTCCTCAGTAGGAATAGCTGGAGTACAAGGTCCAAGGCTTACAGGAGTCAAGTCACAGGTTCACTGCAGGCTAATTCTGAAGCACTGATTGCTCAGCTGGGGCTGCTTAAGAAGCAAAGGAGAGAATCAGGGCGGGAACATGCAAGCTGGAAACTCCATTTTGACTGAGGGCAAGATAGCTGCAGCAAGACAGAAAGTAAAATGGCTGACGAACAAACTGAGTTTCAGGAATAATACATAGAACCTTACAGTTACTGGGGTTCATAATGTCAGCTGTTCCCCTGCTGTGTGAAGGCAAAAAGTCCTGCTGCCTCCACCCTGTTCTCTTCTCATCCCTGGGCTACAACACCGCCAGTTGTTGCTTGGAAGTGCTGTTAGCACAGTCTGCACTTGCTCCTGTGTTACTGGGGTTCAGTAATGTCAGCTGTTCCCCTGCTGTGTGAACGGCAAAAAGTCCTGCTGCCTCCACCATGTTCTCTTCTCATCCCTGGCTACAACACCGCCAGTTGTAGCTCGAAGTGCTGTTAGCACAGTCTACACTTGCTCCTGTGTTACTGGGGTTCAGTAATGTCAGCTGTTCCCCTGCTGTGTGAACGGCAAAAAGTCCTGCTGCCTCCACCCTGTTCTCTTCTCATCCCTGGGCTACAACACCGCCAGTTGTTGCTCGGAAGTGCTGTTAGCACAGTGAACACTTGCTCCTGTGTTACTGGGGTTCAGTAATGTCAGCTGTTCCCCTGCTGTGTGAACGGCAAAAAGTCCTGCTGCCTCCAAACCCGGTTCTCTTTCATCCCTGGGCTCCAACACCGACAGTTGTTGCTCGGAAGTGCTGTTAGCACAGTCTACACTTGCTCCTGTGTTACGGGGGTTCAGTAATGTCAGCTGTTCCCTGCTGGGTGAACGGCAAAAAGTCCTGCTGCCTCCACCCTGTTCTCTTCTCATCCCTGGGCTACAACACCGCCAGTTGTTGCTCGGAAGTGCTGTTAGCACAGTGAACACTTGCTCCTGTGTTACTGGGGTTCAGTAATGTCAGCTGTTCCCCTGCTGTGTGAACGGCAAAAAGTCCTGCTGCCTCCAACCGGTTCTCTTCTCATCCCTGGCTCCAACACCGACAGTTGTTGCTCGGAAGTGCTGTTAGCACAGTCTACACTTGCTCCTGTGTTACTGGGGTTCAGTAATGTCAGCTGTTCCCCTGCTGTGTGAACGGCAAAAAGTCCTGCTGCCTCCACCCTGTTCTCTTCTCATCCCTGGGCTACAACACCGCCAGTTGTTGCTCGGAAGTGCTGTTAGCACAGTGAACACTTGCTCCTGTGTTACTGGGGTTCAGTAATGTCAGCTGTTCCCCTGCTGTGTGAACGGCAAAAAGTCCTGCTGCCTCCACCATGTTCTCTTCTCATCCCTGGGCTACAACACCGCCAGTTGTAGCTCGGAAGTGCTGTTAGCACAGTCTACACTTGCTCCTGTGTTACTGGGTTCAGTAATGTCAGCTGTTCCCCTGCTGTGTGAACGGCAAAAAGTCCTGCTGCCTCCACCATGTTCTCTTCTCATCCCTGGGCTACAACACCGCCAGTTGTTGCTCGGAAGTGCTGTTAGCACAGTGAACACTTGCTCCTGTGTTACTGGGGTTCAGTAATGTCAGCTGTTCCCCTGCTGTGTGAACGGCAAAAAGTCCTGCTGCCTCCAACCGGTTTCTCTTCTCATCCCTGGGCTCCAACACCGACAGTTGTTGCTCGAAGTGTCATTGGCACGGGTACTCACTCCTGCTCAGACTGGTTACAGCACGCCATCTGTTTCCTCTCAGTGTAAACGTCACTTAGCCTCCAATAAGTTGTCCTGTCGTGTTGCGGTCGGGTTAGCCGACTCTATGGTGCTTGGAGTTTAGGTGCTTCCTATGTGTGCTGCGGGATATGCAAATAAAGGCTGTTTCCGTGTGACAATAGGCAATCACCCACTGTAGTACTGTGGGATTCGGTAACTGCGGCCGGCTCGCGGCCTGTCATCTTAAATTTCCATGGGTACCTTCTGCTACCCGTCCGGGTTCCAGTACCGTCAGCTGGTTCTCCGCAGTGCCTTTGGCCTAGGTGCCTCCATCTCGGTATCCGAGTTCCAGCAACGTCTGCTGGTCCTTGGTAGTGCTTTGGAGCACAGGTACCTCCTGCTTAGTAACCGTGTCCCAGTAACGTCAGCTGGTCCTCGGTTGTGCCATTGGCTCTTTTCCTTCTGCTACCCCTCCGGGTTCCAGCACAGTCAGCTGGTCCTCGTTACTTGCATTGGCTCTTGTACCTTCTGCTACCCGTCCGGGTTCCAGTACCGTCAGCTGGTTCTCCGCAGTGCCTTTGGCCTAGGTGCCTCCATCTCGGTATCCGAGTTCCAGCAACGTCTGCTGGTCCTTGGTAGTGCTTTGGAGCACAGGTACCTCCTGCTTAGTAACCGTGTTCCCAGTAACGTCAGCTGGTCCTCGTTGTGCCATTGGCTCTTTTCCTTCTGCTGCCCCCCCGGGTTCCAGCACAGTCAGCTGGTCCTCGTTACTTGCATTGGCTCTTTACCTTCTGCTACCCGTCCGGGTTCCGTACCGTAGCTGGTTCTCCGCAGTGCCTTTGGCCTAGGTGCCTCCATCTCGGTATCCGAGTTCCGCAACGTCTGCTGGTCCTTGGTAGTGCTTTGGAGCAACGGTACCTCCTGCTTAGTAACCGTGTCCCAGTAACGTCAGCTGGTCCTCGGTTGTGCCATTGGCTCTTTTCCTTCTGCTGCCCCTCCGGGTTCCAGAACAGTCAAGCTGGTCCTCGTTACTTGCATTGGCTCTTGTACCTTCTGCTACCCGTCCGGGTTCCAGTACCGTCAGCTGGTTCTCCGCAGTGCCTTTGGCCTAGGTGCCTCCATCTCGGTATCCGAGTTCCAGAAAACGTCTGCTGGTCCTTGGTAGTGCTTTGGAGCACAGGTACCTCCTGCTTAGTAACCGTGTCCCAGTAACGTCAGCTGGTCCTCGGTTGTGCCATTGGCTCTTTTCCTTCTGCTGCCCCTCCGGGTTCCAGCACAGTCAGCTGGTCCTCGTTACTTGCATTGGCTCTTGTACCTTCTGCTACCCGTCCGGGTTCCAGTACCGTCAGCTGGTTCTCCGCAGTGCCTTTGGCCTAGGTGCCTCCATCTCGGTATCCGAGTTCCAGCAACGTCTGCTGGTCCTTGGTAGTGCTTTGGAGCACAGGTACCCTCCTGTTAGTAACCGTGTCCCAGTAACGTCAGCTGGTCCTCGGTTGTGCCATTGGCTCTTTTCCTTCTGCTGCCCCTCCGGGTTCCAGCACAGTCAGCTGGTCCTCGTTACTTGCATTGGCTCTTGTACCTTCTGCTACCCGTCCGGGTTCCAGTACCGTCAGCTGGTTCTCCGCAGTGCCTTTGGCCTAGGTGCCTCCATCTCGGTATCCGAGTTCCAGCAACGTCTGCTGGTCCTTGGTAGTGCTTTGGAGCACAGGTACCTCCTGCTTAGTAACCGTGTCCCAGTAACGTCAGCTGGTCCTCGGTTGTGCCATTGGCTCTTTTCCTTCTGCTGCCCCTCCGGGTTCCAGCACAGTCAGCTGTCCTCGTTACTTGCATTGGCTCTTGTACCTTCTGCTACCCGTCCGGGTTCCAGTACCGTCAGCTGGTTCTCCGCAGTGCCTTTGGCCTAGGTGCCTCCATCTCGGTATCCGAGTTCCAGCAACGTCTGCTGGTCCTTGGTAGTGCTTTGGAGCACAGGTACCTCCTGCTTAGTAACCGTGTCCCAGTAACGTCAGCTGGTCCTCGGTTGTGCCATTGGCTCTTTTCCTTCTGCTGCCCCTCCGGGTTCCAGCACAGTCAGCTGGTCCTCGTTACTTGCATTGGCTCTTGTACCTTCTGCTACCCGTCCGGGTTCCAGTACCGTCAGCTGGTTCTCCGCAGTGCCTTTGGCCTAGGTGCCTCCATCTCGGTATCCGAGTTCCAGCAACGTCTGCTGGTCCTTGGTAGTGCTTTGGAGCACAGGTACCTCCTGCTTAGTAACCGTGTCCCAGTAACGTCAGCTGGTCCTCGGTTGTGCCATTGGCTCTTTTCCTTCTGCTGCCCCTCCGGGTTCCAGCACAGTCAGCTGGTCCTCGTTACTTGCATTGGCTCTTGTACCTTCTGCTACCCGTCCGGGTTCCAGTACCGTCAGCTGGTTCTCCGCAGTGCTTTGGCCTAGGTGCCTCCATCTCGGTACCCCGAGTTCCAGCAACGTCTGCTGGTCCTTGTATGCTTTGGAGCACAGGTACCTCCTGCTTAGTAACCGTTGTCCCAGTTAACGTCAGCTGGTCCTCGGTTGTGCCATTGGCTCTTTTCCTTCTGCTGCCCCTCCGGGTTCCAGCACAGTCAGCTGGTCCTCGTTACTTGCATTGGCTCTTGTACCTTCTGCTACCCGTCCGGGGTTCCAGTACCGTCAGCTGGTTCTCCGCAGTGCCTTTGGCCTAGGTGCCTCCATCTCGGTATCCGAGTTCCAGCAACGTCTGCTGGTCCTTGGTAGTGCTTTGGAGCACAGGTACCTCCTGCTTAGTAAACCGTGCCCCAGTAACGTCAGCTGGTCCTCGGTTGTGCCATTGGCTCTTTTCCTTCTGCTGCCCCTCCGGGTCCAGCACAGTCAGCTGGTCCTCGTTACTTGCATTGGCTCTTGTACCTTCTGTACCCGTCCGGGTTCCAGTACCGTCAGCTGGTTCTCCCGCAGTGCCTTTGGCCTAGGTGCCTCCATCTCGGTATCCGAGTCCAGCAACGTCTGCTGGTCCTTGGTAGTGTTTTGGAGCACAGGTACCTCCTGCTTAGTAACCGTGTCCCAGTAACGTCAGCTGGTCCTCGGTTGTGCCATTGGCTCTTTTCCTTCTGCTGCCCCTCCGGGTTCCAGCACAGTCAGCTGGTCCTCGTTACTTGCATTGACTCTTGTACCTTCTGCTACATTTACAAATTGAAGATTTTTTCAATGCTTTTTTGGGTAATCACTCTGGATCTCCAACAATGAAGACGACGACCCTGATGACCACCCCGAAGAAGATGACGACCACAAGGACGACGAGCATCAAGCCAACCAGCCTAAACACCATCACAAAGAAGAAATAAAAGATTACCAAACAGGACTAAGAAGGTTAAGACAAACTGCAAGATACAGAACAAGAGACTTAAGAACCAATAAGCAGAAGACAAAAAGCAGAAGAAATGAAGTATAAGACCAAAATGAAGAGCAAAATATATGCTCTAAATTCTAAGCAGAAGAAACTAAGCAGTGTATGGGGGGGAGTCCATTCCTCCTCGTGGTGCCCCTGGAAAATGCCTGCTGCTGCAGGCTAAACTGAACACGGACAAATACTGTTGTATTTAAATCTTTTGTGACAGCAAGAACGGAAGGATGAAAAAGTCATACTTTGGACAGATTACAAGTACAGGATTCTCTGTCACAAATAAGAATATGATGAAGAAAAATGAAGTACAATATCAATAAGAATAATAGTTTAATAAGAAGAATATGAGTAATGTTAACAAAAAAAATGAAAGAAAAAGGTTTTAAAAAAAAGAAAAAAAAGGTGAAGATGAAGAAAATTTGATAAAAAAAGTGATGCGTGAAGATTTTGAAGGAAAAATTTTTGAAAAGTTAAAAAGGGAAGACTGGAAGTTGTGAAATAAAAAATATTTCCCCAAAAAAGAAAAAACTTTAAAAAAATTGTCAATTTTTTCGTCAATCAAACATCTTTAAAAAAAAAATATTATTATGCTATTCCATTTGTTGGGGTTTTAAACATTTCCCCTTTTAAAAGTCTCCAACCTTCCCAAAAAATTTTACATTACTCTTTTTTGTTTTCCTTTTTGTACAAAAACCAAAGGCAAAAATGGTTTTTTTTAATTCCGATATTTTTTTCCCAAATAGACTTACAGGGGGTTTCCGGGGACGGTAGGGGTTTCCCCGCCGATATTTTTTTTGGATCGGCGATACTTTCCCCTTTCCCCTACTTTTGGATATGGGAAAAATATGGGTAAAACCCATTAGTAACTATTGACTAAACCCAAAATTAAGAAAAAGGGGGTTAAAAAACAGGTGATTTCCGATCACCAATCCTTTTTGCTTCTTATATTTTTCGCCACTTGAAATCGCCAAAATTTTTTTAACTTTATTACTAAAACACTGACTGTCGAATTGAAAAAAAATTTCGGAGGGGGGTCAATGGGGGGGGGGCCCCAAGCCCCCCCTTTACGATGCGGGGGGGTGGTTGCTGTCAAAATCCCCCCTCGTTACTCGGCACTGTGTTATTGCAGTACATTATGGCAATACAACATCCCAAAAGTATAAAAATTTTGGGGGGAAAAACTCATTTCCCTTGCCCCGTGTACATGTCGGCAGATGTGGAAAAGGGGGTTTTAAAGGTTTTTTTTTTTTTGGGGGAATTTAAAACCCCCAAATTCCCAAATGCTTCCTAAAAAAAATTTTGTTTTTTTTTAATTGTTTTTTTTTTTCCTTTCAAAAGAAATCCCATTTCCCCAAACCCAAAAATACAGAAAAGTGCATCTGGCAGGAGGGTCAGCACTTTCCCAAGTGTCCCCAAAGAACATTTAAAAATTTTTGAAAGCGGGAAAAAAGATACCTTTTACATCATAATTCCAAATTTTTTAAAAAAAAAGGGTATTTTTCCCGGAATATTAAATGTCTTTAGGCTAGAGCTGGGGGGGCTGATTTCATGGAATCTGCCCCCCGAGGTTTTATAATTTTGTGATGAGGAACGTGCTTGCCCCCACTCGTTTCTCGGTGTACTGGGACACCGAGCATTTCCCGGGGGTTATGGCAAAAAAATCGGGTTTTCCACCCCGTTTTTTTTGGGGGGCTTTTAGAACCCCCAAAAAAAAATGCAGGGATTGTTGCCAGGCAATAAACATACAGCCTTTTTTGTTGTGGGCTTGCATGATTGGCTGGCCGCAAGCTTTCCCCCGGGGATAAAAGACCCCGGGGGGCCCCCCTGCTCCGTTTTAGCCGGATTTGATAGGTGGGGGGGCTGCTGGATAGGGGCGAATAGGAATTTTTTTAGGTGGGGTTAAATCCTAAACTACCAATCCCGCTTTAAAAAAACAGTCCTTCTAAGGGTAATTCCGGGGGTATATAGGTTCCCTGTTAGTAGGCAGGGGGGTGTTTTTTGCTCTATCCCCAAACAGTGCAAAACCGCAGGCACTGTATGTGTTAAAAGTTATTGCAAATCAAGGGGGTCCATTTCCTTCCATTTTTTGGTTGCTGCTCCCCACCTGGGAGATAATTTGGGTGTTTTTAAAGGGCCCCGTTTTAATTGGAATTTCGGCACACATGTTTGGGGGTTTTTGGGATCTCCATGCCAGCTTACGGGGGTTTAAGTTTGGCCAGTTTTGGAAATTTTATTTTTTTTACCCGGGGGGGCACTTACTTACATATAACCCTATTTACAAAAAAATTTAAAAAAAAAGGGGCCCACAAGTTTGGGGGGGGTTTTTCCCCCGGGGATAAAAACTGTGCGTGCTGGAAAAATTTTTCCGTATACGCCATTTTTTTTTTTCCCCGGGGTCACTGAACTTATATACACATATTTGCCAAAAAAAAAAAAGGGCCCCACAGTTTTTGGTGTGGTATTTCCGTGTCAGATCAATCTGGGGGTGTGAAAGGGGGCCCCGTGTACGCCATTTTTTTTTTTTTTGGCCTTTGGGTCCGTACTAAAGGTACTGTCACATTTGCGATTGCCCCAGGATCACCACAACGACCGACCTGGCGAGATGCTGGTGCGATCGCTGGGTTTGTTTTCCCAAAAACAAAGATCTAATCAGGTTTTGCATCTGTATAACACCTCGCAGTCGTTGGAAAACCTAGTCCCCCCTGCGACGCGGGAAAGTCGTTCAAAAAAGGGGGTCCACTCAGCGTTTTAGGCTCACCAGGGGACCCAACTCCCAAAAAAAAAGGTCAAAAAGTTATGACGATCGCCACATCGCCCCACATGTCCAAAACAGCGGGGTCGCTAACGAATCGCATGCGTCATAAAAAAGGTGAGCTTTGCGATCTCGTTACGATCTCGCTTAGGTGACAGGGCCTTTATTAAGAAAATGTTGCAGTTTTTTTTAAAAAAACAGGCCATTTTTTCTTTTTGGGTTTTTGTGTCAAAACCCAACACCATGTCCCCAAAATTGAGGCATTTTGGGGCCAAAATTTTCCCTTTTTTTTTGGGCCGGGCCCGTCACTTTGTTAATCCAGGGGTTTTTTTTATTAAAAAAAAAAAAAAATTTACTTCTGTTATCCGGCTGGGCTGGTGTTTCATGGGGGAAAAAAAATCCTTTGTTTCCCACAGGTTTTACGTTGCATGTTCGTTCCCCCCTTTTTTAAATCATTTTTTTTTTTAAAAAATTTAAAACACAAAACCCCTTTAAAAAAAAAATACAGTCTGTTATTTCGGGCGGGGGCCCCGGGGAAAAATTTTGGAAAAAAAATTTTCGCTTTGAAAGGAACTATCCTTAAATTTTTTTTTTTCAAAATTTTAAACCTTTTTTTAGGGGGTTTTAAAATTTTTTTCAGTAGCCCTTTTTAAAAATGGGCAAAAAAAGGGGAAAGGGGGGGAAATGGATGTGATGAAAAAGGTTCCCATGAAAAGGCGAGGGCCGGGGGCCCCAAAGCGGGAATTTTTGGGAGACAGAAAGATCCACTTTTTCGGGTTTGGACCTTCCCCCCCCGGGGGTTTTTTTGGGGGACTGCACCCCAAACCCTATTAAAGCCCGAGCAGTTTTTAAAGTTTTTTTTTGGGGGGATAGGGGATAATGTTTCCCGGGCCTTTTTGTAAACCCCCAAACCCGCCCCCTTCCCCAACCGTAAAATCGGAGTACCCTTATTGGGGCCCCGGGTTTTTAAATCACCCTACCCCCTTTTCCTCCCACCATCCCGACCCCCCTTTTGGGACCAAACGACCTCCCCCGGGGGACACTCCGAAAGTTTTCAGTTTTTTTTTGGGGGATTCTTCCCTCTTCCGCCCCCCTTGAAGGGGGGAAAGAGGGAAAACCCATTTTTTTTAGGGGGGGGCAAAAATCTTTGAGCACCCCCAGCAGAATTTTTAAAATTTTTGGGTTTGCTGGGGAAGGGGCAAAAAAAAAAAACAGAAAAAAAACCAGAGAGGTTGGAATCAAATGGTTTTCAGTCCCCGACTAACCACCCAAAAAAAAGGCACCCGTGGATTTTTCCCCCTTGTTGGTCCTAGCCCCCTCGTCCCCCCCCTTGGGGGGTTTTAAATTACCCCTAAAAAAAAAGAAAGAGGAAAAAAACTCCCCGGAGAGACCCCCAAAGAACAAAGAAACCCCCCAAAAAAAAAGGGGGGTTTTAAGACAAGAGGAAATGGGGGACCAGAAAAAAATAGTTGAAAAAACTTTGGGGGCCCCAAAAAATTTCCAAAAAGGGAAAAGGATGGGAAAAGGAAAATTTTTAAATCCCCCCCCAAAAACCCTAAAAAAACCCCCAAAACTCAAAAAAAAATTGAAAAAAACCCGGGGGTTTTTTACACGACCTCCCCCCCAAAAAAAATTTGTTTTTGGTTTTAAAAACCCAAAAAACCCCCCAAACCCCTTTTTAAAAAAAGGGGGAAAAAGGAAAATAAACAAATAACAGGGTTTCAAAAAAATTGAGGGGAGCACCCCCCCCCAGGGGGGACCTGGTGACCCCACAAAAGGGGTGCAAAAAAAAAATGAAAAAAGAAAGCACAAAAAAAAAAAAAAAATATCTTTTCTTTTTGGGGGGAAGATGAGGCAAATCAGAAGCTTCCAAGTAAACCCGGGCCCCAAAAAATTTGAGAAAAAAACCCAATTTGATACCAAAAACCCCTTGATGGGGGTTTAAAAAACCAAAAAAGCGGGAAAAATGGAGACTAAAAGTGGCGGGAGCTACCCATTTTTAAAGCAAACCACCCAAAAGGCAAAAAAGAGACCCAGTCATCTTATCACCCAGACCCCAAAGCATAAAAATTTTAATCCCCAAGCCCCTTGTTTGTTCCCCCCCTTTCGGGTTTGTCCCCATTGGTTGAGGATAAAAACCGAGGAAAAAAGAAAATTTAACACCAAGTTTAAAACAAAAAGCCCTTAAAAAACTGGAAAAAAAACCTGGACTCCTCTGCAACACAATGTTCTCGGGAAGCCGAAAAACCGAACCACGTGCGGGGGAAAAAAGGCCCCAAAAACGGAGGGGAAAGGGGGCCCAATTTAGGAAAAGGCACAAGATTTTCTTTTTGGGAAAACCTATCACAAAACACCCCAGAAAAGGGGGGTTCCCCATTCTCTGAAAAACGGGGGAGGCCCGGGAAATGAAATCCATAGAGAGATGGGCCCAAAGGTCTCTTGGGCACGGGGAAATGGAAACAAAAAACCACGGGAGCGGGGAGGAAAGGCTTGGAGCGGGGAGCAAGTCCCCAGGACTCCCACAAACCCCCTGCTTTCACGAGAAAAAGGTAGGCCACCAAAAGGACCGCAAAACCAAGCTCGGGTTTACCAAAAATTGGGGTTGGGGGGGCCAAACCCGCGGAACAAGGGGAATCTCAGAAATCACCCTTTTTTTTTCCCCCCGGGTCTGGGACAAACAATTTCCCAAAAAGGCAGCCCCTGGGGTTTAATCCCCTACCCCCTTTCCCAGAGCCAGTCTAAAATTTTGGGCGAGATGGGGGAAAGAACTACCCCCTTTTTAAAAATAAAGGCGGACCCAATAACTCAGGAGAGTCCGAAAGGGAAAAATTCCTCGAGAGGGCTTTCCCCCAAAACTTTAGTCCCCAGGAAAAAAGGAAACCACAAAATTAAAACGGGAAAAACAAGGCCCATTTTGGCCTGTAAAGGTTTTAATTTCCGTTTGGGTGTTTCCCCGATAAACCAGATTCTTATGGCCCCGTGAGGACCACCACCTGATTTTTTGGGCTCCCCCCCAGCCAATGTACCACCTTAAAAAGCCCACTTCAGGGAAATAACCCCCGTTTTACCCACGTAAAATTTAAACGTTCTTTTTGGAAAAAAATTTTCGGAGAAAAAGGCCCCAAGGGTTTTTTTTTAGAGGTTTTTTACCATTTTTGGGACTAACGGCACCTCCCCCAAATTTTCAGAGGCATAAAACCCCCACCTAAAAAGGCAGAGAAAACATCGGCTGCCTTTTAAAACGGGAGCAAAAGGAATCCTGTTAATTTCCCTTAAAACGCCCCAGGGGGAAAAATTTTCACCACAACAAAAAACCCCTTTTTTTGGTCAAATCAGTAAAGGGAAAAACCCAAATTAAACAAAAAAAAATTACCAATAAATTTACAAATTAAAAATTGGAAAAACCCAAAAATTCTAAAGGGACCCTTTAATAAGTGGGTTTGGCCCCAATCCAGAGGGCCCTAAAACCTTGCCCGGGGTCCATTTCAAAAAACGATGGGGACAAAATGAATCCCAAAAAAATGGATCCATGAAAACCCAAAAAAGGGACATTTTGACCCTTAAATACGAGCTTTTCCCCTCAAAATCGGAAAACACATTTTCCGAAAAAAGTTTCACATGAGAGTCCCAAGTCTTTGGGGAAAAAATCAAGATATAAACCCAAAAATAACAAAAAAAATTTATCCACAAAACCCCCCGAAAATTTTCATTCTTTGAAGGATTGGAAGACGGAAGGGCTTTAGTGACCCCAAAGGGGCCCACACTGGGTATTTCCAAAATCCCCCTTTTTGGGTTAAAAAATTCCGGGTTTTCCCATTCTTTCCCCGTGCTTAATCCCATAAGGTTTTTTAAGCCCCCTAAGACCCAATTTGGGTTTAAACCAATAGCATTTTTCCCAACCCTGGAAAAAAGGTCAAAATTTCAAGGGAAAAGGGGATTTTGATATTTCACGTGATATTTTCAAGAGACGAAAATCAATAAGGCCCTTTAAATTTAAACCATCCTTTTTGGCCAAAAAGGAAAAAAACCCGGCCCCCCAAGGGTAAAAAGGGATGGTCTGATATGACCTTTCCCAATACTCCCCTTGTTTAAAAGGACCGCTAGCGCCATGTTCGGGTTTAACAGACAAGTTAAAAAGGCGCCCTTTTAAAGGGAATTTACTCCCGGGCACAAATTCAATAGCGCAGTCATAGCTCCAAATGGGGGGGCAAAGTTCCCAAGTTTTACTTTCCCCAAAAACACTCAAAAAATCAGTAAAAAAAAGCCCGGAAAAACATCCTGAGCCTGGGGGAGGCAAAAAAACAGAGGGTTGGCATTAACAAGGGGGCCCACCCCAAAATTGGTTACAGACAAAATTTTCCCCCAAAAAGGGGATTATGGACTGAAACCCAAAGGGGAAAACCTGACAATAATGTCATCAGTTTATACGCACCAAAATTTGAAACCCCTGTGATAGGTTAAACCCTCATTATCACCTGAGTAGAAAATGGGGTTTATTCTCAGAAAAAGGGGGTAAAATCAATTCCCAGTGAGGAATAGACTTCCGTAGGGGTATAAAGGGAAAACCCCACAATTTAGAAAATAAAAACCCATCAGGTTAATAGCTGCTCCAATAAAAAAGGCCCTGAGAAAAAAAATTGGACGGGGGAGAAATCAGGGTAACAGTAAAACAAAAAATTTGTCTGAACACTCCAAGACAACTGGCATGCAACCGTTTCCCGTTTGGGCAGACTGAAATACATGAGAGGCATCATACAGTAAAACAAAAACCCTTGCGTTTTAAAAAACTCATGCGCTGTGCCCCGAACCACTTATCACACTGCAGGGGTTTTCAAAAGTGGTTCACAGGCAACATTTTTCCACGCATACCTCTACGCTCATGCAAAGTCTGTCAATTTGAATTAATAACATAGAATCATTGAGACCAGAGGGAGCAGGGGAAACCCACCCTAAACTTTTTAAAATTTTCGACAGACCCTTCCCAAAAAAGGGGGGCAAAAATTTTTTTCTTGTTTGGTCGTATGCCCACTTTCGAAATTTTGCGTATAACTCGGTTCAAGCCCCTGATTTAATGCCAAAAAGGTTTTTTTTAGCTTGATCATGACATTAGGTTTATCGACAATAACTCCAGAGCCAAAAAAATGCATCAAAAATTTTTCAAAAATATCCCAGGTGTCAGGAAAAAGCCCCAAACCTGGGACCCGCGCAGGAGGGGAGAGACAAAATTTTAAACCCGCTGTCTGCTTCCCCGAGGATTAGGTTTTAAGGCAAAAAAAAAAACTTACAGTTATTTTTTAAACAAAATTTAGCTCGATCCCCCAAAAAAAAATCTGGGATGGGGATCTAGGTTTCCCCAGCAGGCAACCCCGCAAGATAGGTAGCAATATCGAACTTTTTAGCAACTGACCACACGGCCCGACAAAATGTGCAACTCTATTTCGAGAAAAAAAAAAATCCTAGCCCCCCAGAGAAAAAAAGGGGGAAAAAAAAAAAAAGCAAAAACAGAAAAAAAAAAAAAAAACTCTGACAACTCTAACAACTTTTTTTTTCTTTCCACACTATTTTTCCCTTCTGTGAGTCCCTATAATTTTCGTTACCCGGGGTGTACTGTTATGATTTGGAGCTAGGAGCAGGCAAAAACAGAAAAACACCAGAGGGGGTTGGAATCACTGGTTGCAGTACCCTGACAAAACCACCACAAAAAAGCAGCCGTGGAGCGTTCCTTTGGGTCCTAACCCTCGCACGGAGAGGTTAACTCCCTAAAGATAAAAGGGGAAAAGCTATCTGCCCCGGAAAATCCCCAAAGAACATAGAAAGCCCCCAAACAGAATGGGGTTGACAAGAGGAAATACAGACACGGGCAGAAAATGTATGAGCAAAGGGGGGCCCAAACTTCCTTGAAAGAAAAGGATGGAAGGACCTTACTGCAATCCCAAAAAACTCTAAGAAATACCAATTACTAATTGCAAAAACACCTGAGATCACCCTCTACCACCCAAATTAGTTTTCTGGGGTAACAAAAACCAAACCGCAGCCACTGAAAAAATGGAAAAAACAAAAGAACAAATAACAGTGGCTCCGAAAAATGAGAGGACACAAAAACCCCCGGGGGGACCCGGCTGACCCACAGAAATGCGGGAAAAAATGCAAAAAGCAAAACAAAAATAAAAGCAAAGGGGAAAAATTTTTCTTTAGCAGAAGTGAGGCAAGATCGCAAACTTCCAAGTGAACCGGAAACCAAAATTTAGACAAGAAAATTTATCACCCCGGGAACTTGATGGGGGGAACCTCCCTTTATAAGAAACCCGTTGAACTCCTGATTGCCAATCTTCACAATCTTCATTTTAATATTCAGTACTGTTTTTTAACCACCAGGGGAGCTTTGTAGAATTCATTTTAACAATTCACAAAAAGAAGAGGTGGTGATGATGGACACAATTGCGGAAAGTCACCGGGAGGATAAGGGGCGGTGGAAGAATGGTGGGTATGACTGTGATGCCCCAAACCCTGCAGCGGACATGCGGGCGAGGACGAGCACACCGGGGAAGAAGGCATACACCCCAACGGGCAGGAAGAAGCATGTGTTGGCCGCAGACAGAGGCTTGATCCTTCCCCTGTAACCAAAAACTAAATTCCTTTCCCAAGTTGATCCCCCCAGTCTGGTTTTTTTTTAAAGATGCGATAACCCCAAACAGGCCTTTTTGCACATTGCCATGCCGCATCACCGGTTTGCAAAACACCACCCTTTCCACCACCAGCAATTAGGCACAGGCAAAAGCCCCAAACTTTGTAAGCCAAATCCAGGCTCCGGGAAAAAGTCTGCAGGTGACAACACTGCTTCTTAACTGTTTTGAGTACAAGCCAATCCCCATTTTCACGTGCCTGTTTAGATTTCGGGCCTGCGCCTGTTGTCGCCACGTCACCGGCACCTCATCAAGCCGTCCACGTCCTTGTCCAGCCCCCTTTTCATTGTCTATCCCCCGTCATGGGAAACGCAGCAAATACCCAATTGCCCAACGGGCCCCACAGTATTAATTTGCACCTTTTTAATATTTCGGGCATAAACTGGATTGGGCCGGGTTAAATTAATTCATAAGTTTTTTATCATAGATATTATAAAATAGGCGGCGTCTTTGTGCCAAACGTCGGGATTGATCGGTGAGCGGGGTCACTGCCCTTGCGGGGGAAGTGACTTCCGCCGGCGTCTCGGCGGCGATGCACCGTTATAGATCCATCTCTGATTTATTCACTTAAATACCCCTTTTAAAAACCTGGGGATGTTTCCCCCCAAAACGAAGGATAGGAAACCAAAACCCCCGGTCGGGGCGCGTTCATTTAGGGCTGTTTTTGCCAATTGACTCTGATATATTTTTTTTCAATTCGACTGCCATTTGTTTTTTTAAAAAATCACATGGCTTTCACATATATCTCTTATACATAGGCATTGTTGCATTTATTTAAAACTAGTAGTTTATCTCCGGCTTGTATTATTTTTTAATTTTATTCATAATGCTTTTTATACTTCCTTTGTTACAGAAAAACGGCACAAAAAAAAAAAAAAAAAAAAAATATCCAAAAATGAAAAAAAAATCTTTTTGCAAAATGCATGAAAGGGAGTAATAAAATAAGGGTATTTAGTAAACATAATTTTGATCAAAATAATGTACAAGCCATCCCGCCACGTCAAGGCAACCCTCTGTGGGACAGTCCTACTCTAATATTGAAAACCTTTCCACTTGTCAAGTGACTTAAATGTGAACAAGGGCAGAGGGACTGAACCCACCAGTTGAAGCTCCGGCCAGACAGGATGGATTTTCTCAACTCAGAAAACAGGGCGGTCACACCCTTATATGCACGGAATGCACTATGAACTACATAGAAAACTAGATCTGAACTGAAAAAGTAAGTTAATGTGTATGCAAAATGTAAATGCATATTAACACATGACCATTACACAGAAAAACAGGCACAAAAAAAAAAAAAAAAAAAAAAAAAAACAAATATCCAAAAATGAAATAAAAAATCTTTTTGCAAAAATGCATGAAGGTAGTAATAATAATAAGGGTATTTAGTAAACATAATTTTGATCAAAATAATGTACAAGCCATCCCGCCACGTCAAGGCAACCCTCTGTGGGACAGTCCTACTCTAATATTGAAAACCTTTCCACTTGTCAAGTGACTTAAATGTGAACAAGGGCAGAGGGACTGAACCCACCAGTTGAAGCTCCGGCCAGACAGGATGGATTTTCTCAACTCAGAAAACAGGGCGGTCACACCCTTATATGCACGGAATGCACTATGAACTACATAGAAAACTAGATCTGAACTGAAAAAGTAAGTTAATGTGTATGCAAAATGTAAATGCATATTAACACATGACCATTACACAGAAAAACAGGCACAAAAAAAAAAAAAAAAAAAAAACAAATATCCAAAAATGAAATAAAAAATCTTTTTGCAAAAATGCATGAAGGTAGTAATAATAATAAGGGTATTTAGTAAACATAATTTTGATCAAAATAATGTACAAGCCATCCCGCCACGTCAAGGCAACCCTCTGTGGGACAGTCCTACTCTAATATTGAAAACCTTTCCACTTGTCAAGTGACTTAAATGTGAACAAGGGCAGAGGGACTGAACCCACCAGTTGAAGCTCCGGCCAGACAGGATGGATTTTCTCAACTCAGAAAACAGGGCGGTCACACCCTTATATGCACGGAATGCACTATGAACTACATAGAAAACTAGATCTGAACTGAAAAAGTAAGTTAATGTGTATGCAAAATGTAAATGCATATTAACACATGACCATTACACAGAAAAACAGGCACAAAAAAAAAAAAAAAAAAAAAAAACAAATATCCAAAAATGAAATAAAAAATCTTTTGCAAAAATGCATGAAGGTAGTAATAATAATAAGGGTATTTAGTAAACATAATTTTGATCAAAATAATGTACAAGCCATCCCGCCACGTCAAGGCAACCCTCTGTGGGACAGTCCTACTCTAATATTGAAAACCTTTCCACTTGTCAAGTGACTTAAATGTGAACAAGGGCAGAGGGACTGAACCCACCAGTTGAAGCTCCGGCCAGACAGGATGGATTTTCTCAACTCAGAAAACAGGGCGGTCACACCCTTATATGCACGGAATGCACTATGAACTACATAGAAAACTAGATCTGAACTGAAAAAGTAAGTTAATGTGTATGCAAAATGTAAATGCATATTAACACATGACCATTACACAGAAAAACAGGCACAAAAAAAAAAAAAAAAAAAAAAAAACAAATATCCAAAAATGAAATAAAAAATCTTTTTGCAAAAATGCATGAAGGTAGTAATAATAATAAGTTCACATTTAAGTCACTTGACAAGTGGAAAGGTTTTCAATATTAGAGTAGGACTGTCCCACAGAGGGTTGCCTTGACGTGGCGGGATGGCTTGTACATTATTTTGATCAAAATTATGTTTACTAAATACCCTTATTATTATTACTACCTTCATGCATTTTTGCAAAAAGATTTTTTATTTCATTTTTGGATATTTGTTTTTTTTTTTTTTTTTTTTTTTTGTGCCTGTTTTTCTGTGTAATGGTCATGTGTTAATATGCATTTACATTTTGCATACACATTAACTTACTTTTTCAGTTCAGATCTAGTTTTCTATGTAGTTCATAGTGCATTCCGTGCATATAAGGGTGTGACCGCCCTGTTTTCTGAGTTGAGAAAATCCATCCTGTCTGGCCGGAGCTTCAACTGGTGGGTTCAGTCCCTCTGCCCTTGTTCACATTTAAGTCACTTGACAAGTGGAAAGGTTTTCAATATTAGAGTAGGACTGTCCCACAGAGGGTTGCCTTGACGTGGCGGGATGGCTTGTACATTATTTTGATCAAAATTATGTTTACTAAATACCCTTATTATTATTACTACCTTCATGCATTTTTGCAAAAAGATTTTTTATTTCATTTTTGGATATTTGTTTTTTTTTTTTTGTGCCTGTTTTTCTGTGTAATGGTCATGTGTTAATATGCATTTACATTTTGCATACACATTAACTTACTTTTTCAGTTCAGATCTAGTTTTCTATGTAGTTCATAGTGCATTCCGTGCATATAAGGGTGTGACCGCCCTGTTTTCTGAGTTGAGAAAATCCATCCTGTCTGGCCGGAGCTTCAACTGGTGGGTTCAGTCCCTCTGCCCTTGTTCACATTTAAGTCACTTGACAAGTGGAAAGGTTTTCAATATTAGAGTAGGACTGTCCCACAGAGGGTTGCCTTGACGTGGCGGGATGGCTTGTACATTATTTTGATCAAAATTATGTTTACTAAATACCCTTATTATTATTACTACCTTCATGCATTTTTGCAAAAAGATTTTTTATTTCATTTTTGGATATTTGTTTTTTTTTTTTTTTTTTTTTTTTTTTGTGCCTGTTTTTCTGTGTAATGGTCATGTGTTAATATGCATTTACATTTTGCATACACATTAACTTACTTTTTCAGTTCAGATCTAGTTTTCTATGTATTCCTTTGTATACAGCCTAGTGTGTGATTGGACATGCACTAATGCACCTGTGTTAGCTTAATGAGCCCAATTTTTTGCACTAGTGCACTTTTTTGTATACATTTTTTTGTATTCTGCCTTTTGTGAGCTAGGATATGCACTAATGCACCTGTGATAATTTTGTTTCATTTTTTATAATAATTTTTTGCACACATGCATTTTTTTGCACATATGCAATGTGTTGTATACAGCCTTTTTGTAAAGCGAGGATATGCACCAATGTACCTGTGATATTTATTGAGGCTGTATTATTTTTTGATATTAGTTTTTGTTATTACAGATACAAGTATTTCATGTATATTTTGTCTTGTGAGCTATTTGATTCATTTGCCAGCCTTTATTTATTATATATAACACATTGTCACATATAGTTATTGTGGTTTTTAGTTGTTGTCATGGATTAATAAAGGTCATTTTATTACAATTTTTTATCTTGTGGTAATTGATTTGATATATATTTATATATATATACAGTATATATATCTTTTATGCTATTTCATCATTATTCTTGGTTTGTCTTTTTCCTGTCTTGTTGGTATGTACCCACCATATCCTTTCTTTTATATTTCTACCGGATGGTCAGCCATCTAGACGTCTGGAGGTATTGATCTCATAATTACACATATATTTTTTATATATATTTTTTTTATATATTTATTTATTATTAGTTTATTGGTATTATACCTCTCTCTTTTTAATCATTGTATCTGCTGTGTTCCGCACAGGTGTTTTTCAGGATATGGATTTTAAGACCAGGGAAGCCTCCTGGCAGGGTCAGGTAAATCATGTGTTTGGCCATGCTGGCACAACTAATCCCACCACGGATGGACTTTCTATGGACTCTCTGCTTAAAACATTGAAAAAATTATTATTTAAACGTCCCCGTATTTGGTGGACTAAAGCCTTCTTAGAAAATTATATTCAAAAACGGTTGATACCTAGAGGTCTCAGGGTCAAAGTGACCCCCTCCTTTGTTGTTGATGATTCTGAATTTGTGAATGAATAGGAGAAGGTGTGCAACGAAACCTCTTGGAAACTCATGGGACTATTGGTTGGTTTTAATATAAAATCTATTACCGGTATTGATAAACAACTTGATGAATTATTTAGCCAGGCCCAATCTAGTTTATCGCCCGAAATATTTAAGAATCTCAACGACACTTTAGATAATGATCTGGACTCATTGATCAAAGAGATTCAGAAGAAACAAACCGGCAAATTAATCAGGGATCAGAATGATTTGACTTTGGGCAGGATCTACAGATGGAGGAAACCGAGTAATAATACGAAAGAACGCCTTTCTTCGATGACATCAGGGCCTTCTGTGAGCGATGTTTCCATTGACTCCTCCTCAATTTCCGTATCTTCTGTGGTGACTCCTAAAAGGAAGAGAAATCTTCGCTTTCTTCCTAATAAGAGAAATTATTCCCCTGAACCAGGCAACAACCTACTAAAGGTAATAAATCTTAGTGAACACATATTTTCATCTGCGGAAATTAACGTTTTAACGAAAGGACTAATGTTCTGTCCAACGGCACATTTTGATTGCTTTACGGCAGTTAAAGATCTGCATTTATTCGCTAGAAAATTGCTTTTTAAGCGTATTTTCCATGATGAAAAAGCTTTTGTTGCCTTTCCTACAGAGACGGAACAGGAGGCGTTAGCCAATCTGGATCAGCTGGCAAGGGAGCACAATACTCAAATTGAAGGTGAGGTGCCTGATGTAGTTAAAAAAACTTCCACCAAATTTCCCCCTTTGTCCACTTGTCCAGCAATTGACATTTTTGTCAAAGCTGTCAGCTGTGAATTGAACAAGATTCCAATTAATTCCCATATTGACAATTTGTGCCCAGATGAAAAAGTAGGCCTTAAAAGACTATCAGGGCTACAGGATGTTGTTTTCAAACCAGCGGACAAAGGGGGAAATATAGTGGTATGGCCGAAGATTATGTATGAAACTGAAGCCTTTCGCCAGCTTGATAATTCCGAATGCTATAAAAAGTTGACTTTTAATCCCTTGTCTAAATTTCAAGGACAATTAAAGAATTTTTTACAAGAGGCAAAGGATGAAGGGATCATTTCTAATGATTTATTTTTGGCTCTACAAGTGAATGAGCCAACAGTGCCTACGTTGTATCTACCGAATTTTTCGGACTATAAGACGCACCGGACCATAAGACGCACCCCAAATTTTCAGAAGGAAAATTGGGAAAAAAAAATAATGTGTCAAATGGGGGTCCGTCTTACAGTCCGAATTTAGCTTACCACTGTGTGGGGTGGTTGGGCACTGTGGGGTGGCTGTGTTATGTGGGGTGGCTGTGTTCTGTGGGGTGGCTGTGTCCTGTGGGGTGGCTGTATTATGTGGGGTGGCTGTGTTATGTGGGGTGGCCAGGGTGGCCATATACTCACAAATCCGGTGGTGGCGGCGGCGCTCACAATGCAGCTTGGCTGCGATGCGGTGGTGGTGTCCGGGCAGCAGCGGGCCTCTGGGCTGCGTGGGGGGCTCCGCCGGCATCTCGTCCCAGCCAGAAAGCCCCCCCGCAGCTGCGACGCGGTGCCGGCATGAGGAATGGCCGCCTGTGGCCTCCGGCAAGATGACCGCCGCATACTCTCGTTCAAATCTCGGCAACGAGATCTTGTCCTGAGGGAAGAGATCTCGTTGCCGAGATTTGAACGAGAGTATGCGGCGGCCATCTTGCCGGAGGCCCCAGGCGGCCATTCCTCATGCCGGCACCGCGTCGCAGCTGCGGGGGGGCTTTCCGGCTGGGACGAGATGCTGGCGGAGCCCCCCACGCAGCCCAGAGGCCTGTTTGCTGCCCGAACACCACCACCGCACCGCACCACACTTTGGATCGGCACCGGCACCGCGTTGCAGCTGCGGGGGGGCTTTCCGGCTGGGACGAGATGCCGGCGGAGCCCCCCACGCAGCCCAGAGACCCGCTGCTGCCCGGACACCACCACCGCATCGCAGCCAAGCTGCATTGGGAGCGCCGCCGCCACTGAACTTCCCGGTATGTTTGCGACCATAAGACGCACCCCCATTTTCCCCCAACATTTTTGGGGAAAAAAGTGCGTCTTATGGTCCAAAAAATACGGTACTTCCTAAGATACACAAAAACAAAGATGTCCCCCCGCAGGCCTATTGTGTTGGGCAGAGGGAATTATTTAGAAAATGTAAACAAATATATTGATTCGATTTTACAACCTTTTGTGATGTCATTACCTTCATATACTCGTGACATGAATGATTTTTTGAAGAAAATCGATGGTATGCACATTGATCGTGATTCTATGTTGGTAACTTGTGATGTAGAATCGCTATACAGTCATGGCCAAAAGTTTTGAGAATGACACAAATATTATATTTTCACATGATCTGCTGCCCTCTGGTTTTTATGTGTGTTTGACAGATGTTTTTATCACAGACAGAAATATAATAATTGCAAACATATGAGTAACAAAAGCTTATATTGACAGTTAAGGGTATGCCACACTAAACAACATCGCTAACGGGATCGCTAAAAAACGTCACTATTTAGCGATCCCGTTAGCGATGTTGTTGTGTGCGGCATGCAGCAACGACGTGGCCCCTGCTGTGATCTCGTCCGTCGTCCTGATCGTTCCGGACCCTATTCTGATCGTCGGCGTCCCGCTGGGTAAGTATATATCGCTGAGTGTAGCACCTTTTTTAGCGATTTAGCGGTACTTTTGTACCGCTAAAGTCGTTAAGGAGATCGCTAACCGCGATAGCGTCCTTAACGACATCGCTAAATGTGGCCGACACTAGCGATATTGTAAATGATCCCGCTAGCGATCTCATTAGTATGCGACGCTAACGAGATCGTTAGCGGGATCGTGTAGTGTGGCAGTACCTTTAGAATGAGTTAATGCAGCAAGTCAATATTTGCAGTGTTGACCCTTCTTCTTCAGGACCTCTGCAATTCTCCCTGGCATGCTCTCAATCAACTTCTGGACCAAATCCTGACTGATAGCAGTCCATTCTTGCACAATCAATGCTTTCATTTTGTCAGAATTTTTAGGTTTTTGTTTGTCCACCCGTCTCTTGATGATTGACAACAAGTTCTCAATGGGATTAAGATCTGGGGAGTTTCCAGGCCATGGACCCAAAATCTCTATGTTTTGTTCCCTGAGCCATTTAGTTATCACCTTTGCTTTATGGCAAGGTGCTCCATCATGCTGGAAAAGGCATTGTTGATCGCCAAACTGCTCTTGGAGGGTTGGGAGAAGTTGCTCTTGGAGGACATTCTGGTACCAGTCTTTATTCATGACTGCGTTTTTAGGCAAGACTGTGAGAGAGCCGATTCCCTTGGCTGAGAAGCAACCCCACACATGAATGGTTTCAGGATGCTTAACAGTTGGCATGAGACAAGACTGTGGTAGCGCTCACCTTGTCTTCTCCAAATGAGGCATTTTCCTGATGTCCCAAACAATCGAAAAGGGGATTCATCAGAGAAAATAACTTTACCCCAGTCCTCAGCAGTCCACTGCCTGTACCTTTTGCAGAATATCAGTCTGTCCATGATGTTTTTTCTGGAGAGATGTGGCTTCTTTGCTGCCCTCCTTGAGACCAGGCCTTGCTCCAAGAGTCTCTGCCTCACAGTGCGTGCAGATGCACTCACACCTGCCTGTTGCCATTCCTGAGCAAGCTCTGCACTGCTGGTAGCCCGATCCCGCAGCTGAAACACTTTTAAGAGACGGTCCTGGCGCTTGCTGGTCTTTCTTGGGTGCCCTGAAGCCTTTTGGTAACAATGGAACCTCTCTCCTTGAAGTTCTTGATGATGCGATAGATTGTTGACTGAGGTGCAATCTTTCTAGCTGCGATACTCTTCCCTGTTAGGCCATTTTTGTGCATTGCAATGATGACTGCACATGTTTCTTTAGAGATAACCATGGTTAACAGAAGAGAAACAATAATGCCAAGCACCAGCCTCCTTTTAAAGTGTCCAGTGGTGTCATTCTTACGTAATCATGACAGATTGATCTCCAGCCATGTCCTCATCAACACACACACCTGTGTTAATGGAGCAATCACTGAAAAGAGGTTAACCGGTCCTTTTAAGGCAGGGCTACAATGATGTTGAAATGTGTTTTGGGGGATAAAGTTCATTTTCTAGCCAAATATTGACTTTGCAAGTAATTGCTGTTAAGCTGATCACTCTTTATAACATTCTGGAGTATATGCAAATTGCCATTAGAAAAAGTGAAGCAGTAGACTTTGTAAAAATTAATATTTATGTCATTCTCAAAACTTTTGGCCATGACTGTACACTAGCATATGGCACAATGATGGTCTTGCAGCAGTCACATACTTTTTACAGTATTCATCATTTTCTCGTGCTTTTATTATCTTTTTTACTAATTTATTGGATTTTACTGTCTCACAATTTTTTTTTTTTAAGGGGTCCTTCTACCTTCAAACCCAGGGAACAGTGATGGGAGCTTCGTTTGCTCCATCTTACGCCAACCTGTTCCTTGGGTTTTGGGAGAGGGACCTCTTTTTATCTTTTTATTCTTAGAGTTGGAAGGGACCTCCTGGGTCATCTGGTCCAACCCCCTGCTCAAAGCAGGATTCTCTAAATCATCCCAGACAGATGTCTATCCAGCCTCTGTTTGAAGACTTCCATTGAAGGAGAACTCACCACCTCTTGTGGCAGCCTGTTCCACTCATTGATCACCCTAACTGTCAAAAAGTTTTTTCTAATATCTAATCTGTGTCTCCTCCCATTCAGTTTCATCCCATTGCTTCTAGTCTTTCCTTGCGCAAATGAGAATAAAGATGATCCTTCTACAATGTGACAGCCCTTGAGATATTTGTAGACAGCTATTAAGTCTCCTCTCAGTCTTCTTTTTTGCAAGCTAAACATTCCCAAATCCTGCAACCGTTCCTCATAGGACATGGTTTGCAGACCGGTCACCATTCTGGTGGCTCTTCTCTGAACTTGCTCCAGTTTGTTGATGTCTTTTTTAAAATGTGGTGCCCAAAACTGGACACAGTATTCCAGATGAGGTCTGACCAAAGAGGAGTAGAGGGCAATAATGACCTCACGTGATCTAGACTGTATGCTTCTGTTGATACATCCTAGAATTGCATTTGCCTTTTTTGCTGCTGCATCACACTGTTGACTCATGTTAAGTCTGTGATCAATTAGTATACCCAAGTCTTTTTCACATGTGCTGTTACTTAGCCCTATTCCTCCCATTTTGTATATGCTTTTTTCATTTTTATTGCCCAGATGTAGTACTTTGCATTTTTCCCTGTTAAAATCCATTCTGTTAGTTGCTGCCCACTGCTCCAGTTTATGTATATCTTTTTGAATCCTCTCTCTCTCTTCTCTAGTATTAGCTACCCCTCCTAGCTTTGTGTCATCAGCAAATTTGATCAGTTTACCCTCAATTCCTTCATCTAAATCATTGATAAAGATGTTGAACAATACAGGGCCCAAAACAGAGCCTTGTGGTACCCCACTTGAGACATTCTTCCAACTGGATGTGCAGCCATTTACAACCACTCTTTGGGTCCGATCACTAAGCCAGTTATGAATCCACCTAACAGTTGCCTTGTCCATTCCATACTTAGTCATTTTTTCAATAAGGATTGTGTGAGATACTTTGTCAAATGCTTTGCTGAAGTCAAGATATACTATATCTACAGCATTTCCCTGATCCACCCAGTCAGTGATTCTGTCATAGAAGGAAATTAAGTTAGTCTGACATGACTTATTAGTTACAAACCCATGCTGACTCTGTTTAATCACTTCATTCTTATCCAGGTACTTGCATACATGTTCTTTAATAATTTGTTCAAAGATCTTTCCTGGTATAGAAGTCAGACTCACCGGCCTGTAGTTCCCTGGGTCCACCTTCTTCCCCTTTTTGAAGATAGGAACAACATTTGCTCTTCTCCAGTCTTCTGGGACTTCTCCTGTTCTCCAAGAATTTTCAAAGATTATGGACAGTGGTTCAAGAATTTCTTCTGCTATCTCCTTCAGTACCCTGGGGTGTAATTCATCTGGACCTGGAGACTTGAATTCACTTAGGTTAGCTAAGTGTTTCCTCACTGTCTTTCTGTTTATAGATATCCTGGATTCTTCTATTCCTTTAATAGGACAGTGAAGATCAGTTGATGTTACATTTCCTTTCTGAGAGAAAACAGATGCAAAATAGGAATTTAAAAGTTCAGCCTTCTCAACATCCTGACTTACCATTTCATCATTTTCATCCTGTAAAAATCCTATAGCATCTTTGACTTTTCTTTTACTTTTGACGTATCCCCAAAATCCTTTTTTGTTGCTTTTGACGTCACTTGCAAGCCTTAATTCATTGTCAGCTTTAGATAATCTGATTTGTGCCCTGCAAGTTCTGCAGACGGCATTATATTCTTCTTTAGATATGCCTCCCTCTTTCCATTTGATAAACATTTCTTTCTTCCTTTTTAGCATGTGTTTAAGTTCTATGTTCATCCATCCTGGTTTCCTTAAATGCTTCCCATTCTTCCCTCTTTTCGGAATTGTTAACGATTGTGCTTTGAGAATCTCATTTTTCAAGATTTTCCATCCTTCCTGGACATTTTTGTCCTTAAGGATATCCAGCCATTGGATCCCTCCAATTCTCTTTCTGAGTTCCTTAAAATCTGCCTTTCTGAAATCTAACCTTGACGTCTGAGTCTTCACAGGTCTTCCTCCTCTTGTTATCCAAAATTCTAAAATAGCATGGTCACTACCTCCTAGGGTCCCAGCCACTCTTACCTCCTCCACCATTTCCTCCCTGTTTATGAGGATTAGATCCAAGGTAGCAGATCCCCTTGTTTTCTCCATTACCTTTTGGAAGATAAAGTTGTCAGCAAGAGAGGATAAGAATTTCCTGGACCTGTTAGTTTTGCCTGAGAGAGATTCCCAACAAATGTCTGGATAGTTGAAATCTCCCATGACCACTATGTCATATTTTTTGGAGAACTTGGCCATTTGATGCATAAAGAGTTCATCCATATCTTCAGCTTGCACAGGCGGCCTGTAGTAAATGCCTACAATGGTGTCCTTTCCATTGTTCTGTCCTTGTATTCTTACCCAAACAGTTTCCACAGAACTCCCAGTCTCTGAAGCTTCAATCTCTGTGCAGATATACGCTTTTCTAACATACAATGCAACACCTCCTCCTCGTTTATCAAGTCTGTTTCTTGCAAATAAGTTGTAACCTTCTAGCCTTGTATTCCAATCATGTGTATCGTCCCACCAAGTCTCAGTGATTCCAATGACATCATATTTCTTCTCCTGCGTTAGTAGCTCCAGTTCTCCTTGTTTGTTGCCCATGCTTTGTGCATTCGTATAGAAACACTTTAGTTTGTGATTGGTTTCTCTTTCTTCAATATTTTTATTATGTAGATTTTTTTGTCTTTGTTCTTCCCCTTCACTTCTAATAGCAGAGTTCTCAATAGCATTTGTCAGGTGTATGGCTTTTGCTGGCGTTTTGCTTCCCTTCCCACATTGTTCTGCTGACAATTTTTATTTTACAGAACGTGTCCCACTTTGGGCTCGTTATATTGATGATGTGTTTTTTATTTGGCAAGACACCCCTAGTGCTTTATCTGATTTTGTTGATGTACTTAACATGAATCAGATTAATGCGCATCTAACATATAGCTATCATGCTAATACCATCGATTATAAATTCCATTCCGGTAGGTCAATTTTTGCGTTTAAGGCGTATTTGCTCGGTTGAAGATGATTTCATCAGACAGTCCAATTTTTTAACCAAGAGGTTTTTAGAGCAGGGTTATAGTAGACGTTCTATCAAAAGGGCATTCAACAGAGCTAAACACGTAACACGTCATAATGCGCTTTATACAAACAATGTGTCTACATCTAATAATGCTAATATTGTCCGGTTTATCACCCAATTTAACAGTCAAAGTATTCAGTTGTGTTTTTGTCTCAAAAAACATTGGCCAATTTTGAAAACTGATCCTATCCTATCAAGATATGTTAGCAATGGTCCCAACATGACGTTTAGGAGAGCACCAAATTTAGGGGACAAATTAGTCAAGAGTAACTATATCAATGAATTTGTATCCAATAAGCTTTTATCATCGGTATCTGTTAATGGGTGTAAACCATGTGGCCATTGTGTAGCTTGCCCTAATGTCAGAACTCAAACTGTCATGAGTTCTGATAATAGTCGTACCTTCAACATCAGGCATTCCATTTCGTGTGATTCTACGGCCGTCATATACTATGCAACTTGCCCGTGTTCCCTCATATATGTTGGGCTCACCACTCGCCAACTCAAGGTGAGAGTACGGGAACATGTGCTGGGCATCAGGGCAGCTAAAGATGTGGATGACGTTTTATCTCTCAAGACCATACCGAAACATTTTAAATTGCATCATGATTGCGATTCTTCTCTTTTTAAAGTTTCAGATATTGATATGTTGCGTGTTGGGCCAAGGGGTGGCAATATTAGCAAACGTTTGGCACAACTCGAGACCAAGTGGATATGGACTTTGCAGACCATGTCTCCACTTGGTCTCAATGAGAGTCTTTCTTTTATTCCATTCTTATAGTTTTATTTTATTTTTAATGAACTAATACTTTTTGTGTTTTTTCCTCAGCTTTTATGAATTTCATCGTATATTATATTCTTATGGATAGATGTACCATCATGGATCCCTCAATGTATTTTTTGTGATGTTGTATTATTGTGCACATGTGTTATTTATTTGGATTCATTTGTAATATGATATTGCACATAATACGTATTTATCTATGTATTTATCTACGTACGTATTTATTATTTTATTTTTTGCATGTATTCATGTATATAAGTATTCAAACAATTGTATTGCGATTTATTATAGAATCATGTGCACATCTATTATTTATTATATTTGTGTGGTATTTTTGTTATTCACATTTGCTTACATATGTTATATATATCACGTATGTCGGTTGGCCTGCATATTTATTATTGTGTTTTGCTTAAGTGTTTGTCATAATAGATTGTGATCACTTAATTTGTATACATCTATGACATTTTCATGTCTAATATTATTATTGTCCTATTATTTGTAATTTTGATGTATACTCTCACATTGAGGTCTGTTTAATTGTTATGATGCCTGATTAGGTTTTTATTTTATGCATGTACTTAATGTATGTAGTTGCACATTTATATCCTCATGAGTGCTTTATTCATTACATTCATGATCAAACATACACACTCGGTTTATCAGGTATCTGAGACGGTTCTGGAGTACGCATGCGCGGTCTGAGCCGTGGAAGGTTGCTTGGCAGCGGCGTCTCTATGTGACCAGCGTCAAGGATTTGATCCGGTGACGCTGGGTCACATGACGTCTGCTGGGAAGTGACTTCCGCCGGCGTCCCGGCGGCGCATGCGCCGTTTGAGATCCATCTCCGATTTATTCACTATAAATACCCCTATTCATACAGCTGAGGATGTATCCCCTGACGAAGGATAAGAAATCTGAAACGCGTGTCGGGGCGCGTTAATTTAGGCTGCTGTTATTGCTCACATTGACTCCCAGGTATATTTTGTTTCAATTCGGCTGCCATTAGTGTGTTTTTTAATATCACATGGTCAGTGCGACATATATCTCTTATACATAGGCATTGTTGCACTTTATTTACACTATTGTAGTTTATCTCACGGCTTGTATTATTTATTAATTTTATTGCACTAATGCACTTTTTATACATTCCTTTGTATACAGCCTAGTGTGTGATTGGACATGCACTAATGCACCTGTGTTAGCTTAATGAGCCCAATTTTTTGCACTAGTGCACTTTTTTGTATACATTATTTTGTATTCTGCCTTTTGTGAGCTAGGATATGCACTAATGCACCTGTGATAATTTAGTTTCATTTTTTATAATAATTTTTTGCACACATGCATTTTTTTGCACATATGCAATTTGTTGTATACAGCCTTTTTGTAAAGCGAGGATATGCACCAATGTACCTGTGATATTTATTGAGTCTGTATTATTTTTTGATATTAGTTTTTGTTATTACAGATACAATTATTTCATGTATATTTTGTCTTGTGAGCTATTTGATTCATTTGCCAGCCTTTATTTATTATATATAACACATTGTCACATATAGTTATTGTGGTTTTTAGTTGTTGTCATGGATTAATAAAGGTCATTTTATTACAATTTTTTATCTTGTGGTAATTGATTTGATATATATATATATATATATATATATATATATATATCTTTTATGCTATTTCATCATTATTCTTGGTTTGTCTTTTTCCCTGTCTTGTTGGTATGTACCCACCATATCCTTTCTTTTATATTTTAACCATGGACATGTAGACAAGTGCCTGTGGGCAGGGACTGTACATCTCACTGACGGCACACTGGGTTAACATAGTGTAAGCCGGGACCCAGTCGGACCTTGGGATGGAACACATCCTCCCCACGCCAAGGATTGCGGGCCCTACGTCAATCAGGGTTGCCCCTACAGCTCCAGCACCTCCTCTTCTTCAGCCTCCATCTCACAAATGAACACATCAGGCAGAAGCTGGAAGCACTGCAGCACTGCCTCAGCCAAGCGGCAACAGGCTGTGCGGAAGCTAATCTGCATAGGTGACAAACCGCACAATGCAGAAGAGTTGTGGACAGCGCTGAAAGAGCAGTCAGATATATGGATGACACCGCTGAACCTACAGCCAGGCATGGTAGTGTGTGACAATGGCCGGAACCTGGTGGCGGCTCTGAGGCAAGGTGAGCTCACACGTACCTTGCCTTGCCCATGTGCCTAACCTCGTGGTTCAACGTTTTCCCAATAGCTACCCAGAGCTGCCAGATCTGCTAGTGCAAGTACGCCATCTGCCCATTTTAGAAAGTCAGCTACAGCTTCAGCCGCCCTTGCCGTGCTTCAGCAGCATTTGCAGCTTCCGGCTCACCGACAGGTGTGTGATGTCCCTACGCGTTGGAACTCTACAATGCATATGTTGGAATGGATTTGTGAGCAGAACAGGGTAGTTGTTGACTACCAGCATCAACAAGGCCATCGATATTCAGTTCAGATTCCACACATAAGACCTCAGGAGTGGACATGGATATCAGACATATGTACCATCCCTCAGAACTTTGAGGACTGAACCAAGATGGTGAGCGGCGATGACGCCATAATTAGCATCACCATCCCACTTCTCAGCATTTTGAAAACCTCTCTGCTTGCAATTAAAGATGATGCATTGCAGGCAGAGCATGAGGACATGGAACAAGGAACCATAAAGGGTGATTACACTCAGCGCAGCCTCATGTCGTTGCAACATTGATTGGTAGACAATGAGGAGGAGGAAGAACAGAGGAGCTACTTTCATGCGCTATAGACGGTACTACAAGCACAGCTGTCATACCGTCTGTTCAGCGGGGATGGCCTGATGACAGGGGGGAGGAAGATGAGGAGGACAGCATGGTCCGTCGTCCTGTTGGTTGCTGTTTTCTCTTCATGAGCTCTGGACTTTATGGTTACCACTCTTAGCCTTGGGACTCATCCATTCTCCTAGGATGTCATGTGGCTCTAACAAGTCTATCCAGTGTGCTTAGGGCCTTTCAGATATGGCCCCCCGATTTATGGTGTGTCTTTCATTGTGCCTAATGTTCCCACTTTTGTGTACAAGTGTGTTCAGTCATCCGCTTTTTGTTTATTTTCTGCCTATTTTCATTATTCTTTTATTATGGTTTCATTCATTTTTTGGTGTGCAATTATTTTTATGTTCATTGTCTGTCTTGAATTATACTTTCCATCATTTATTTTTTATTTTTCAATTTTTTTTTTTATATTTTTTATTTAATTTTTTTGTTCACATGTGTGTATAGTTGTCCGTTTTCATTTTTTTTTTTCATATATTTTTTTTTCATCTATTATTTATCATTATTTTTTGTATCATTGTTCGTTTTTTCATCTGTTTTTTTTTTTTTTTTTGTAATCTTGGTTCATTTAGTAATTTATTTTGTCCTTACATGTAACCCCATTTCTATTTTTCACTAATTATTGTTTATATCCTTCTTATTCATTTTTTTGTCCATATTGTTTCTGGCCATTTTTTTCATTATGGTATTTTTATCAGGCTTTTTTTTTTTTTTCGCATATCACATTAGCCCCCGTTATTTTGGATGTGGCTGCAATTCATTGTTTTTCCGCTCCCGGGAGCTGCGCATGCGCCCATTGGTTCCCATGGCGATCGTTGCTTGGCGTCCATATGACGCCGTGCAGCGCTCCCCATTAGCAGAGACGTCTGCCTGCCATAGCCACCTCACTTCCGGTTCTCCTGGCTTCCGGTACCAGTCCTCATGACGCGACACACCTGCTTCCAATTATTCCCCCGCCTACAGGTACAAATTGCAGCTTTGCAAGCACATTTGCACTTCCCCTGACGAAGCCGCCCTTGTAGCGGCGTAACGCGTTGGGTCGCCCTGCCTCTGGGTCCCCCTGCAATTGGCTCCATCGGGCTTACTGTCCACTTGCAGCCCTGACCTTGCCTTTCTACACGTGAGCCTTTTCTATTATAGGGAGTCTTTCTGACTCACATTTTGGAGGTGATATACCTTTATCATTATGCTGTGACAGGGGGCACTTTACCTTTCATTATCACCTCATGGTGACTGCATTCAGGTGTATGCATTATACATTTTTCTTTCTGTGGACTTAGCATATATGCCCATTTATTGTCATTTGTTATATTGTGTAGGACATGCACTTGTTCATTTGATCATTGTTTGGAGTTTGATTATAGGTCAGCGATTGCTTGTTGGGATCCATGCAGGGATTTCTATTGTTTTTAATTGTTTTTTTTTTAATGTTGTGCAATAAAGCTTTTTTCATTTTTTGATTACTCAGTTGTGGTGTGCATACATTATAGTGGTTTCTTTTTCCTCATATTCCTATTCAGTTTTTTGACCACTGGTTGTGCACCCCTTTTGTCATATGCAATTTGTTTAATTTTCGCTGTGCGCCATTCCTTTGTTTTCACTTATTGTCTTTGTACCGTTTGGTACTTCTCCCCTTGGCAGCACGCGGTTTATTTTGTCTGTGACTATATATTGCATATATTAGGTGTGTTTGGTTGCGTCATTCATGGATTGGAAGGCCAGAGAGGCGGCATGGAAGGCCTCTGCCTCTAAGGTTTTTTCGGATACACCGGCTTCAGGGCTGGATTCTGATTTTTCCACTCTCACTACTGATCTTATATCAGCGCAGAAACATGGTATTAGACTTCTATGGAATATCCGTTGTCTTGAAGAGTATCTTAAACTCAACTTGGTCCCTCAAGGGCTTAGGATTTCTTTGTTTCCAGCATGGGAACCGTCTTCCAATTTTCGTACACAGTGGGAGCAGGGGTTATTATTATTATTATACATTTATATAGCGCCATTTATTCCATGGCGCTTTACAAATGAAAAGGGAAAAATATTGCGATGTTCCCAAATTATGATCAACCTTTTGATCACGCATGATAGGGAACTCTTGGTCCAGTTCAAATCTGAGATCAAGGGATTAGAGGATAAGCTTAAAAACTTTGATACCGTCACACTTGTCCAACCCTTTAAGGTCAAGCTTCAGGACATATTGGATAAATATGATAGGGATATCATGGTCAGTAAGAAATCTAAATTCACAAGGGATAAAATGGATTTTGAGCAGCATAAGGTTTTCAACTGGGGGCACAATGGCAACAGACGCCGGGTTCCAACCTACAAGCATACCTCCAGCAGGGGCTCTCACGGTCACAATGAGGACGCGACATCCCAGGATGGACACACGTCGAGTGATTTTTTATCCTCGGCGGAAAGCGAATCCGATCCAGGACCAGGCGAGGCCGCAGGAGGCGTCGGACTGTTTGCCAGGGTGACCAGGAACAGGGGGCACAGACCCCAGAGACACAACCAACGGAGACCATATCGACAGTAGAGGATTATGTATCCCAGGAGCTTGGTGAGTGTAACACTACCAGGGCCATTGACAACCTTCAAATCATCAACCTGTCTCAGTATGTCTTATCTCCTGCTGAACGATCTGTCTTGATTTAGGGTCTTACTTTTTCGCCGGTCCAGCACTTTGATAAATTTACGATTATTAAAGACCTTTTCCTATTTTGCAGGAAGATTTTGCTTCAGGTACTGCATAATAGACCATCCAATTCTCCCCTTTTTGAACACACTGATCAGAGGGTCTTCCAGGATTTAATGGAGCTCCTACAGGAAAACGATGGGTTGTCCACTAGGTCAAGATTTCCACATAAGAACAGGTCTCGCGTTTCTCCACCTTTCTCCTTGGACCCTGCGGTGCGGATCTTTTTTGAGATGTTCAAGAGGGATATTGAAGCATTACCATCCTGCCCATCTGCTGCATCTAATCTTACATCAGCAGAAAAACGTGCCTTAGCCAGACTTAAAGGTAATCATGAGTTTATCATCAGAGAAGCTGATAAGGGGGGCAACATAGTGCTCTGGCCCCATTCACTTTATCAGAAGGAGGCACACAGACAAATTGACAATCAGAAGGTATACCATAGACTTCCCTCCAATCCATCTGTGGTTTATTCTGTCAAGTTGAGAACCTTGATTGATAGGGCTCTTGAGTTGGGGATCATCAGCTCTAGTGAGCGTGATTTCATCTGGGTGGAGCATCCTATTACATCCACTTCTACATGTTGCCCAAGGTTCATAAGGACATAAACATACCCCCTGGGAGACCGATCGTGTCTAGTATAGGCAGCTTATGTGAGAAAGCATGTGTTTACATAGACTTCTTCCTACAGCCTCTGGTGCTTGAGTTACCCTCATACATCAGGGACTCATCACACTTTATTTCTGTCATCCAGGGTACTGCCCTGGATGCAGGGGAGGTCATGATCACATGTGATGTGGAAGCTCTCTATTCCAATATTAACCATCAAGATGGAATGAGGGCCGTTCTTTTCTTTTTGGATCAACTCTCCAATTCAGACAGGATGCATGACTCGTTTTTGGTGGTCCTTTTGGACTTCGTTCTCAAACACAACTTTTTCTTGTTTGACAGGAATTATTATCTCCAAGCGTCAGGAGTTGCCATGGGGGCCAGATGTGCCCCGGCTTTTGCTAACTTGTTTTTGGGGTGGTGGGAGGCTACGGTTGTCTATACTTCTGGTTGGTTCAAAGACAGGGTACGGCAGTGGTCCAGATTTATAGATGATATTTTTTTTATTTGGTCAGGTACTGTTTCTGAGTTGCAGCTATTTTTGAGTTATCTCAATTGTAACTCTTTGAATATTTTTTTGACTCATACCATCTCTTCATCCTCAGTTAATTTTCTGGACCTCACTGTTCAGTGCAAACAAGGTACCCTGTCGACTACTCTGTTCCGTAAGCCTACCGCCACCAACAGCTTGTTGGAATACCACAGTTTTCATCCGGGCCACACCTAGAAGGGGGTTCCTGTGGGCCAGTTCCTCAGGGCCAGGAGAAACTGTACAGAGGATCTTGATTTTCACCATCATGCCAGGGAACTGACTACAAGATTTAAAATGAGGGGGTATCCTAAGAGACATATTTCTCAAGCCTTCCAGAGAGCCAATGGATTGTCCCAAACAGCACTTTTGGATTCCAAGGACAAAGTCTCAGACAATCGGATCCGTTTTATAACCACGTTCAATACGCATTGGCAGCAGGTAAGACATGTTCTGCAGAAGCATTGGAATATTCTAACCACTGATTTGTCTACCACACGGGTGGTCAGTCCTCATCCATTATTGACTGCTAGAAGGGCACCTAACCTTAGGGATATTCTAACTAGAAGCCACTATAGGAGACCCACTGTCAGACTCAATCGGGGGATCCACCTTAGGGGCTATTTCCCATGTGGAAACTGCAATATCTGTCCCTACATGTCTCCGACACGGGATGTCTTCTGTCACCCAACTGATCATACTCGACATCCACTTAAAACATATGTGAATTGCAAAACGATGAATGTCATTTATGCCATCGTCTGTCCATGTCCTAAGATTTATGTTGGACAAACTTCGCAGGAAATGCGTAGGAGAATACAAAGGCACTTTTCTTCCATCAATCTGGCAGCAACGGACGCCCGAAAAGGTAAAACGCTAACTTCGGTTGCTTCCCACTACCTTACTTACCATGCAGGAGCCCTGTCAAACACTCAAGTGATAGGCTTAGAACAGGTTCCCGGTTCTGACAGAGGGGGATCCCTCAGTCAGAAACTTCTCCAGCTGGAATCTAGGTGGATTTTTTCGCTACGTTCGGTGGTGCCTCTGGGCATTGACGAGGATCTTCTATTCACCGTTTTTTTAGGGTGAGGTCCGAATGGGGTGTCTAGGACTCTTAGCACGCATATTTTATATATGGAAACTTACATCTGTTTGGATTTCAGAAATTAGGGTTTTCTGGTGTCAGTTGTCAGTGTTTATCCCACGCCCTTTATTTGCCCCATTTATTCTGTTTATCAGGCGATTGGGGGGTCTTTTGAGGGTCATTCTCATATTGGGGGTATTCTTCACAGCAAGATTCATTGTTGTTTTTTATTTTTTGGATCCTCTGATCAGTGTTATCTTTGCAGTACTGAAGCTTCATTCATCGGCAGCCATGCCATCATCTCTTCAAGTTGAATCCTGTAGCTCATTGCTTTTGAATGGATCTATTTGGATTTCCGGGAATTCAAGAAGATTTCGATTTTGGAACAAGTTCGGCTTTACTCTGGAAGAAGCCACTTATCTCGAACTACCGCATTTTGGTCGGAGATCGTTGCTCACTGGATTGTGGCATTATTGCATGCCCTATCATATGGATGGTGCCATTATCATGGTTACATATATATTTTTCTCTTCATGAGCTCTGGACTTTATGGTTACCACTCTTAGCATTGGGACTCATCCATTCTCCTAGGATGTCATGTGGCTCTAACAAGTCTATCCAGTGTGCTTAGGGCCTTTCTGATATGGCCCCCCGATTTATGGTGTGTCTATCTTTCATTGTGCCTAATGTTCCCATTTTTGTGTACAAGTGTGTTCAGTCATCCGCTTTTTGTTTATTTTCTACCTATTTTCATAATTCTTTTATTATGGTTTCATTCATTTTTTGGTGTTCAATTATTTTTATGTTCATTGTCTGTCTTGATTTATACTTTCCATCATTTATTTTTTATTTTCTATTTTTCAAATTTTTTTTTAAATTTTTTATTTTTTTTATATTTTTTATTTTATTTTTTTTGTTCACATGTGTGTATAGTTGTCCGTTTTCATTTTTTATTTTTTTCATATATATTTTTTTCATCTATTATTTATCATTATTTTTTGTATCATTGTTCGCTTTTTCATCTCTGTTTTTTTTTTGTAATCTTGGTTCATTTAGTAATTTATTTTGTCCTTACAAGTAACCCCATTTCTATTTTTCACTAATTATTGTTTATATCCTTCTTATTCATTTTTTTGTCCATATTGTTTCTGGCCATTTTTTTCATTATGGTATTTTTATCAGTTTTTTTTTTTTTTTTTCGCATATCACATTAGCCCCTGTGTAATGTATGTAGTACAGTTCATATAGCGTCTTGTGCTTGGGTGCGATGAAAATACATGAGACACAGGTTTGATATAGAAAGTCTTATATTACTTCATACAAGTTGGCAAAAATAGTCACACAGTTTGCAGACACAGAAGCAGGAGACACAGCAGGCCAGAGTAATCTAAGCTCAGCAATCACTCTCCACAACAGGTTCAGGATCTTCTTCTCTGTTACCGTAAGTCCATGCAAACGTGGGTCTTTCAAAGAGCAGGGTTCAGAGTCCACAAGTGCTTCAGAGTTCCTCAGTAGGAATAGCTGGAGTACAAGGTCCAAGGCTTTAGGAGTCAGGTCACAGGTTCACTGCAGGCTAGATTCTGAAGCACTGATTGCTCAGCTGTGGCTGCTTAAGAAGCAAAAGGAGAGAATCAGGGCGGGAACATGCAAGCTGGAAACTCCATTTTGACTGAGGGCAAGATAGCTGCAGCAAGACAGAAAGTAAAATGGCTGACGAACAAACTGAGTTTCAGGAACATGTACACAGAACCTTACATTACTCCCCCCTTAGGGACAACCTCCGGATGACCTCAGGCCAGGCTTGTGTGGGTACCTCTGATGAAACTGACGGAGCAAGCGAGGAGCATTAACGTTATTGACTGGTTCCCATGAGTTGTCCTCCACTGGGTAGCCCTGCCATTTAATCAGATATTGTAACTGATTTCTATACAACCTGGAATCTAAAATCCTTTCCACCACAAATTCTTCCTGACCATCGACTAGCACTGGGTCAGGGCAAGGAGAAGAACGTCCAGGAAACGTATTGGGTGTCGCAGCCTTTAGTAGGGATACATGAAAGACAGGGTGAATTCTCATAGTTCTGGGCAGTTGAAGACGACAAGCAACGGCACTTATAATTTTACTGATTTTATAGGGTCCAATGTACTTATGTCCCAACTTAGACGATGGAATCCTTAACTTAAGATTTCTGGTTGACAGCCAGACCAAGTCTCCTACCTTGAAAGCTGGTGCAGGTTTACGAAATTTATCTGCTGCTTTCTTGTACCTTTCCTGAGCCGATTCCAGATTCTCCTTTAGAAGATCCATATTCTTCTGTAAAGACGTGATTCTTTCAGCCACTGCTGGTAAAGGCGTTTCTATGGGAAATCGTGGTAGAATGTTAGGATGATAACCTAGATTAGAGTAAAAAGGAGACTGCTTAGTGGAGGCACTCTGAGAGTTGTTATACGAGAACTCAGCTAATGGAAGTAGATCCACCCAATCATCCTGTAGGTGGCAGATAAAGCAGCGGAGATACTGCTCCAGGGTTTGATTGGTTCGTTCGGTCTGTCCATTAGTCTGGGGATGAAAAGCAGAAGAAAGGTTTACTTTAATGTCCAATGCTGCACAGAAATTTTGCCAAAACCTAGAAGTGAATTGCACCCCTCGATCCGAAATAACCTCATCCGGTACTCCATGTAAGCGAAACACATCTTTAATCATCAAATCTGATGTCTGTTTTGCAGTGGGTAAGCCGACACAAGGGATAAAATGAGCTGCCTTTGTTAGACGGTCAACCACCACTAGAATGGTGTTCTTCCCTTGAGAGGTTGGTAACTCCACAATGAAGTCCATAGAAATGGATCCCCACGGGCGGGACGGGTAGGAAGAGGCTGTAACAGACCAGTTGGTGAGGAGCGAGGTGTTTTGCATCTTGCACAGACTTCACATGAAGTGACATAGTTTAAAACATCCTTCCTGCAAGTGGGCCACCAAAAGAAACGAGAGAGAAATTCCTGTGTCTTTAGAATTCCTCTATGCCCAGCTATCTTGGAATCGTGAATGAGTTGCAATACTCTCAATCTGACTGTTTCAGGAATATACAGGCGTTGTCCCTGAATCCACACACCATTCTTAAAGACAAGACTTACGTCCCTTGGGGGTTGTGCCAAAAAGGAATCCGCATGGTATGCTGTTATGTTACGGTAGCTGAGGAGTGCAGGTAAAAAAGGAAATACACCAGAGCAGTTGGAATCTATGAGATTGCAGTACCCTGACTAACCACCACAACTAGAGGCAGCCGTGGAGCGTTCCTACGTTGGTCCTAGACGCCTCGTCACAGCCTGAGAAACTAACTACACCTAAAGATAGAAATAGGAAAGCTATCTGCCCAGGAGCAGAACCCCAAAGATAACAGAAAGCCCCCAAACATGTAATGGCGGTTAGACAAGAGGAAATACTGACACAGAAAGAAAATAGAATGAGCAAACGCTGGGGCCCAAACTATCTAAATAGAAAAGGACAGGAAGGGTACTTACTGCAATCTCAGAAAACCCTGAAAAAACACCAACTCTACTAATTTCAAAATCACCTGAGATCACACGACCTCTACCACCTAAATTAGTTCTCTGGTGTAACAAAAACAAAACAGCAGCCACTGAAAAAAAACTGGAAAAAGCAAAAGTACAAAACACAGTGGCTGGACTAAACTGAGAGGGCAAAGCCCCCGGAGGGGACCCTGAAGGCCCCCAAAGAAGTGCAGGACAAAATGCAGAAATATAGCAAAAACACAAAATAAGAAATTGTCTTATCTGATAGCAAGGGGATGCAGACACGACACAGCAGGCTACAAGGGAAACTGGAAAGAAGGATTCAGACCAGAACAATTGATCACCGGCAACCCTGATGGGAAAATGACTCCCTTACATAAGACCAATCAGTAACACCTGATTCCCAGTCCTCACAATCCTCACTAGTACCGCTTGTAACCACCAGAGGGAGCCTCTGCTCAGAACTCATCTCAAACCCATTCACAACAGTACCCCCCCCTTGAGGAGGGGTCACCGAACCCTCATTTGAGCAACCAGGTCGGTCAGGATGAGTTCTATGATACGCACGGATAAGTCTCCTAGCATGGATGTCCGAAGCAAACACCCAAGAATTGTCTTCCTGACCATAACCTCTCCATTTAACCAAATACTGGAGTCTTCGTCTATAAAAACGAGAATCCAATATTTTCTCAACCACATACTCCAGATTGCCCTCAACCAAAACAGGGTCAGGAGGCACAGCAGCAGGAACCACTGGCTCAACAAACCTCTTCAACAAGGACTTGTGGAACACGTTATGGATCTTAAATGTCCCTGGAAGAAGCAAACGAAAAGAAACAGGATTAATAATCTCCATGATCTTATAAGGTCCAATGAACCTAGGCTTAAATTTAGGAGATGCTACTCTCATAGGAATATTCTTTGAGGACAACCAGACCAAGTCCCCCACTTTAAACCGAGGACCATCAGTCCTATGCCGGTTAGCAAACCGCTGGGCCTTCTCCTGAGAGAGGGACAACCTCTCCACTACCTGGTCCCAAATCTGCTGCATACGCTCAACAACAGAGTCAACACCTGGACAGACAGAAGCCTCCGTCTGTCCTGAAGAAAATCGAGGGTGAAACCCAGAATTACAGAAAAACGGAGACATCAAAGTGGCAGAGCTAGCCCTATTATTAAGAGCAAACTCAGCCAAAGGCAAAAAAGAGACCCAGTCATCCTGATCAGCAGACACAAAGCATCTTAGATAAGTCTCCAATGTCTGGTTTGTTCTCTCAGTTTGACCATTGGTCTGAGGATGAAATGCCGAGGAGAAAGACAATTGAACACCCAGTTTAGAACAAAAAGTCCTCCAAAATCTGGAAACAAACTGGACTCCTCTGTCAGACACAATGTTCTCAGGAATGCCGTGTAAACGAACCACGTGCTGAAGGAACAACGGCACCAATTCAGAGGAGGAAGGCAACTTAGGTAATGGCACAAGATGTATCATCTTGGAAAACCTATTACAAATTACCCAGATGGTGGTCATTCTCTGAGAAACAGGAATATCGGAAATGAAATCCATAGAGATATGGGTCCATGGTCTCTTGGGCACAGGCAATGGCATCAACAAACCACTAGAGCGAGAGCAAGGCTTGGAGCGAGAGCAAGTCCCGCAGGACTGCACAAATTCTCTGACATCGCGAGACAAGGTAGGCCACCAAAATGACCGACTAACCAAGTCTCTGGTACCAAAAATTCCGGGATGCCCAGCCAATGCGGAACAATGAATCTCAGACATCACACTCTTTTTCCATTGGTCCGGGACAAACAATTTTCCAACAGGGCAGCGCTCGGGCCTATCCTCCTGACACCCCTCCAGAGCAAGTCTCAAATTGGGCGAGATGGCGGAAAGAACTACACCCTCCTTCAAAATAACAGAGGGATCAGATAGCTCAGGAGAGTCCGCAAGGAAACTCCTCGAGAGGGCATCCGCCTTAACATTCTTAGTGCCAGGAAGAAAGGAAACCACAAAATTAAAACGTGTGAAAAACAAGGCCCACCTGGCCTGTCTAGGATTGAGTCGCTTGGCAGATTCCAGATAGACCAGATTCTTATGGTCCGTAAGGACCACCACCTGATGTTTGGCTCCCTCCAGCCAATGTCTCCACTCTTCAAAAGCCCACTTCATGGCCAATAACTCCCGATTACCCACGTCATAATTACGTTCAGTAGGAGAAAATTTTCGAGAGAAAAAGGCACAAGGGTTACTTTTAGAGGTCTCAGGATCTTTTTGGGACAAAACGGCACCTGCCCGAATTTCAGAGGCATCAACCTCCACCTGAAATGGCAGAGAAACATCAGGCTGCCGTAGAACAGGAGCAGAAGTGAATCTCTGCTTAAGTTCCTGAAACGCAGAGACTGCCTCAGGAGGCCAATTCACCACATCAGAACCCTTTCTGGTCAAATCAGTTAATGGTTTAACAATAACCGAGAAATTACCAATAAATTTACGATAAAAATTGGCAAAACCCAAAAATCTCTGAAGAGCCTTTAATGAAGTAGGTTGGACCCAATCACAGATGGCCTGAACCTTGACCGGGTCCATTTCAATAACAGATGGGGACAAAATGAATCCCAGAAATGAGATCTTCTGTACGCCAAAAAGACACTTTGATCCCTTCACAAGGACTGGAAGACGGAAGGAGCATTAGTGAGCCCAAAGGGCATCACAAGGTACTCAAAATGCCCTTCAGGGGTGTTAAATGCCGTCTTCCATTCATCCCCGTGCTTAATGCGAATAAGGTTATACGCCCCTGAGGTCAAGCTTGGTAAACCAAGTAGCGTTTTTCACCCTGGAAAACAGGTCAGAAATCAAGGGTAACGGGTATTGATATTTCACAGTAATATTGTTCAAGAGACGATAATCAATACACGGCCTTAATGAACCATCTTTTTTGGCCACAAAGAAAAAACCGGCACCTAAGGGTGAAGAGGATGGTCTGATATGACCCTTCTCCAATGATTCCTTGATATAAGACCGCATAGCGTCATGTTCAGGTACAGACAAGTTAAAAAGGCGACCTTTAGGGAATTTACTACCTGGCACTAATTCAATAGCGCAGTCATAGCTCCTATGGGGAGGTAAGGATGCAGATTTACTTTCGCTAAACACATCAGAAAAATCAAACAAAAAGTCAGGAACATCCTCAGCCTGGGGGGAGGCAGAAAACACAGGAGTGTTGGTATTAACACATTGGCAACCCCAACTGGTTACAGACACAGATTTCCAATCCAAAACAGGATTATGAGACTGTAACCAAGGGAAACCCAGCACGATAATGTCATGCAGATTATATAGAACCAAAAATTTGCAGCACTCCTGGTGATCAGGTTCAACCCTCATTATCACCTGAGTAGAAAACTGGGGTTTATTCTCAGCCAAAGGGGTAGAATCGATCCCCAGTAAAGGAATAGACTTCTGTAGGGGTATCAAGGGAAACCCACAACGTTTAGCAAAATCATAATCCATCAGGTTAATAGCTGCTCCAGAATCAACGAAAGCCTGAGCAGAAAATGAGGACAGAGAGCATATCAGAGTGACAGTTAACAAAAATTTAGTCTGAACACTACCCAAGACAACCGAGCGTGAAAAACGTCTTCCCCGCTTAGGGCAGACTGAAATAGCATGAGAGGCATCACCACAGTAGAAACATAACCCATTGCGCTTTCGAAACTCATGACGCTGTGCCCCAGACACCACTCTATCACACTGCATGGGTTCAGAAGCTGGTTCACAAGGCAACACCATTCCACGCATACTTCTCCGCTCACGCAAACGTCTGTCAATTTGAATCGCTAATGACATAGAATCATTGAGACCAGAGGGGACAGGGAATCCCACCATAACATCCTTTACATTATCCGACAGACCCTTCCGGAAAAGGGCCGCCAAAGCGTCGTCATTCCACTTGGTCAGGACTGCCCACCTACGGAATCTCTGACAGTATAACTCAGCGTCATCAAGCCCCTGATTTAATGCCAACAAGGCTTTTTCAGCTTGATCAGTGACATTAGGCTCATCGTACAATAACCCCAAAGCCTGAAAAAATGCATCAACATCACTCAAAACAGGATCCCCAGGTATCAGGGAAAAAGCCCAATCCTGAGGATCGCCGCGCAGGAGAGAGATGATAATTTGAACCTGCTGCGCTGCGTTTCCTGAGGACTTAGATTTTAAGGCAAGAAACAATTTACAATTATTTTTGAAATTCTGAAACTTAGCTCGATCCCCTAAAAACAAATCTGGCATGGGAATCCTAGGTTCCACAACAGGCAACCCAGCAAGATAGATAGCAATACTCCGAACCTCAGTGGCAAGCTGATCCACACGGCCAGACAACTGTGCAAACTCCATTGGGAGAAAAGATCCTCCCCAGCACCCAGAGATACAGAGGGAAAAAAAAAAAAAAAAAAATGCAACAAACAGAAAAATATCTCTGACAACTTTTCTTCCTTCAAAATATTTTTTCCCTTCTGTGAGTACCATACAATTTTTATGGCCGGTGATACTGTTATGTCACGGTAGCTGAGGAGTGCAGGTAAAAAAGGAAATACACCAGAGCAGTTGGAATCTATGAGATTGCAGTACCCTGACTAACCACCACAACTAGAGGCAGCCGTGGAGCGTTCCTACGTTGGTCCTAGACGCCTCGTCACAGCCTGAGAAACTAACTACACCTAAAGATAGAAATAGGAAAGCTATCTGCCCAGGAGCAGAACCCCAAAGATAACAGAAAGCCCCCAAACATGTAATGGCGGTTAGACAAGAGGAAATACTGACACAGAAAGAAAATAGAATGAGCAAACGCTGGGGCCCAAACTATCTAAATAGAAAAGGACAGGAAGGGTACTTACTGCAATCTCAGAAAACCCTGAAAAAACACCAACTCTACTAATTTCAAAATCACCTGAGATCACACGACCTCTACCACCTAAATTAGTTCTCTGGTGTAACAAAAACAAAACAGCAGCCACTGAAAAAAAACTGGAAAAAGCAAAAGTACAAAACACAGTGGCTGGACTAAACTGAGAGGGCAAAAGCCCCCGGAGGGGACCCTGAAGGCCCCCAAAGAAGTGCAGGACAAAATGCAGAAATATAGCAAAAACACAAAATAAGAAATTGTCTTATCTGATAGCAGGAGATGCAGACACGACACAGCAGGCTACAAGGGAAACTGGAAAGAAGGATTCAGACCAGAACAATTGATCACCGGCAACCCTGATGGGAAAATGACTCCCTTACATAAGACCAATCAGTAACACCTGATTCCCAGTCCTCACAATCCTCACTAGTACCGCTTGTAACCACCAGAGGGAGCCTCTGCTCAGAACTCATCTCAAACCCATTCACAACAGTATGCTTCCTTGATGTCCTTAAGTATGTCTTGATTATGAATTACTCCTAGGAATCTAGAGTCAGGAAGAATAGTCTTAGGAGGAGTAATTGGACGTGTCTCTGCTGAGTAAATCCTAGAGAGTGCATCAGCCTTTCCATTGCGCGATCCTGGTCTATAAGAAATGATAAAATTAAATTGGTTTAAGAAAAGATTCCAGCGAGCCTGGCGAGGAGTCAGGCACTTAGCCGACCTGATAAACTCAAGGTTACGATGATCTGTCAGGACGACTATTTGCTGTGCAGCTCCCTGAAGAAGGTGTCTCCATTCTTTGAAGGCGGCAATAATGGCCAACAACTCTCTATTGCCCACATCGTAGTTCCTCTCAGCCGAAGACAACTGCTGGGAAAAGAAGGCACAGGGATGCAAGACATTCTTCTCACCTGTTCTCTGAGAGAGTATAGCTCCAACGGCACAGTCTGAAGCATCCACCTCTATTATGAAGGCAAGCTCGGGGTTGGGATGTACTAGGATAGGTGCAGTGGTAAATTTATCTTTTAGACGGGAAAATGCTTCCTGGGCTTGGGGAGTCCAGGAGAACCTAGACTCTTTCCGGGTAAGTTGGGTGATAGGTGACACTACCTCAGAGAAATTTCTAATGAAACGTCTATAGAAGTTGGCAAACCCGATGAAGCGCTGTACCTCCTTCACATTTCTAGGACTTGGCCAATCCTTGATGGCTTGGGTTTTGCTTCCATCCATACTAATTCCTTGTGTAGACAGTACATACCCCAGAAATTGAATTTCGGTCCTATGGAATTCACACTTTTCAAGTTTGATGTAAAGATGATTTTGTCTTAGACGTTCCAAGACCATTCTCACATGTCCATGATGTTCCTCTGTGGAGTTAGAAAAAATTAGAATATCATCCAAATAAATTACCACGAATGTATCTAGGAGATCCCTGAAGATGTCATTCACCAAGTGTTGGAAAGTGGCTGGGGCGGTACTCAGACCAAAAGGCATAACTAGATATTCAAAGTGTCCATAGCGTGACCTGAATCCAGTCTTCCATTCATCCCCAGGTCTAATACGGACTAAGTTATAGGCCCCACGAAGATCTAGTTTAGAGAAAATTTTGGCATGTCGCACTCTCTCCAATAACTCAGGGATTAAAGGCAATGGATAACGGTTTCTAATAGTAACCTTATTGAGTTCCCTATAGTCTACGCATGGTCTCAGAGATCCATCTTTCTTCTTTACAAAGAAGATGGGTGCACCTGCAGGAGATGAAGAGGGGCGTATGAAGCCCTTGGCTAGATTTTCGTCTATGTAATCCTTTAAAGCCTTTAGCTCGGGCCCCGCCAGGGGGTAGATCTTACCAAAAGGTATCTCTGCTCCAGGCAATAATTCAATTGGACAATCATATGGACGGTGAGGAGGAAGCTGGTCAGCGTTCTTCTTGTCACATAAATCCACATAGTCCTGGTATACAGCTGGTAGTTCAGGGACTGACATGGTTCCTTTAGGAACAGAGCAAGCTGAAACTTTTGGACTCATCTGTTTCTCTGGAAAGTGAAATTCCTTGGTCTCCCAGTTAATAGTAGGATTCTGAGCCTGCAGCCATGGTAGCCCTAGAATAATGGGAAAGTGGGGGGAAAAGATAAGCATAAAGGACAGTTTCTCTTGATGATCTTTACCCATAAGAACCCTCAAAGGCTCTGTTTCCTGATCCACTGGTCCAGAGGTCAGCAGGGAGCCATCCACAGTTTCCATCTGTACTGGAGTAGCCTTCTTCACTGAACGTATCCCCTGTTTCAGAGCAAAGGAGACATCCATAAAATTTCCACTTGCCCCTGAGTCGATCATAGCAGAGCTAGACACCCAAGCTGGGTCAACCCAGAGTTTGATGGAAAGAAAGCAATGAGAATTGTTTTTCTTACAACTCAGCTGGGACACCGCTGAGGAAACTTGAAAAATGGCAGCGTTTACACAGTCAACGTCCTCAGAGGTAACGGAGTTTAAGTCCGAGAAATCAAGATCTGTTGCTGCAGATCTCTCTGGAGCCTGAGGCTCGGACCTGACAGATCCCCTCTCGCAACACACACAATGAATGAGTGCTGCAGTAGTCTTACGAGAACGGCTGGGGCAGTTTATAATGAAGTGCCCTGACTTACCACAATAGAAACATAGATTTTCCTTAAAACGATGTTCCTTGCGTGCATCACTAACCCGTCGTTGTAAAGAGTCTACCTGCATGGGTTCAGGTTCAGGTTCCCGTGTAATCCTACTCAAAGGTTCCTTAGCTGGAGAGGAAGGTAGGAAAAGGTTAGTGCGATTGCTTTCGAACCATCTCTCTTGCCTGCGTTCAGTCAGACGAGTATCAATACGGATGCAGTAGTTAATAAAGTCACCTAACGCAGTGGGAGGGTCGGCACGAGCAAGTTCATCCTTAATCAGTGGAGATAACCCCTTTCGAAAAATAAATTTTTTTGGCGGAACTGTCCCAGGTGGTATCAAGGGCCCATCTCCTGAAATCCAAGGCATATTCAGCTACCGAGTGCTTACCTTGGTGCAAAGCTAACATGGCTGCTTCAGCTGTTGCACCTCGATTGGGGTCATCAAACACCTGCCCCATGGCTGAAATAAAAGCATCAAGGTGATTCAAACAATCATCCTCAGTCTCAATCAGAGGGTTTGCCCACATCAAAGCCTTGTTGGTAAGCAACATAATTATAGTAAGCACCTTAGATCGTTCAGTGGGAAATTGTGAAGCATGTGCAGAAAAAAAAGATTGCATTGATTAATAAATCCCCTGAATTTCTCACGTTCACCGCCAAAACGAAAAGGGGCAACTTGGGAATCCCAGAACTCGGGGCTACGGCAGGAGCCTGGACTCGCTCTTCTAGAACCTCAATCCTGGCTCGCAAATCCTGGGCAGTCTGTCCAAACACTTGCAAATTGTGATTAGTGAGGTCCTGTAGGCTTGAAAAACGGGTCTTTATATTCTGCAAATCTGCAGGGATATTATCAGTCACTCCGCAAAGTTCCTTTATGCGGGCCTCCATTTTCCAGATCTTTTAAGACAGGAGTACTGGAAGAAGAGGAGAGGAGAAAAAAAACAATAGTGTTTACCTGTGGTAACACTGCAGAGAGAAAAAAAATTAAGGGAACTGCTCACCTGGAATGGTTGTGAGAAGTCACAACCACTATCATCACAGAAAGTTCACCCGGACATCTGATATCCACAGTTACAGCAGACAAAAAAGAGAAAAGAGAAAAAAAAAAAACAATAGTGTTTACCTGTGGTAACACTGCAGAAAAAAAAACACTTAAGGGAATTGCTCACCTGGAATGGTTGTGAGAAGTCACAACCACTGTCATCACAGAAAGTACAACCGGACATCCGATATCCACAGTTACAGCAGACACAGCCTTTCCAGACCCAGCAGACACTAACGTTTTGGCTTCAGAATCTTGTAATGTATGTAGTACAGTTCATATAGCGTCTTGTGCTTCGGTGCGATGAAAATACATGAGACACAGGTTTGATATAGAAAGTCTTGTATTACTTCATACAAGTTGGCAAAAATAGTCACACAGTTTGCAGACACAGAAGCAGGAGACACAGCAGGCCAGAGTAATCTAAGCTCAGCAATCACTCTCCACAACAGGTTCAGGATCTTCTTCTCTGTTACCGTAAGTCCATGCAAACGTGGGTCTTTCAAAGAGCAGGGTTCAGAGTCCACAAGTGCTTCAGAGTTCCTCAGTAGGAATAGCTGGAGTACAAGGTCCAAGGCTTTAGGAGTCAGGTCACAGGTTCACTGCAGGCTAGATTCTGAAGCACTGATTGCTCAGCTGTGGCTGCTTAAGAAGCAAAAGGAGAGAATCAGGGCGGGAACATGCAAGCTGGAAACTCCATTTTGACTGAGGGCAAGATAGCTGCAGCAAGACAGAAAGTAAAATGGCTGACGAACAAACTGAGTTTCAGGAACATGTACACAGAACCTTACACCCTGTTATTTTGGATGTGGCTGCAATTCATTGTTTTTCCGCTCCCGGGAGCTGTGCATGCGCCTATTGGTTCCCATGGCGATTACTGCTTGGCGTCCATATGACGCCGTGCAGCGCTCCCCATTAGCAGAGACGTCTGCCTGCCATAGCCACCTCACTTCCGGTTCTCCTGGCTTCTGGTACCAGTCCTCATGACGCGACACACCTGCTTCCAATTATTCCCCCGCCTACAGGTACAAATTGCAGCTTTGCAAGCACATTTACACTTCCCCTGACGAAGCCGCCCTTGTAGCGGCATAACGCCTCTGGGTCCCCCTGCAATTGGCTCCATCGGGCTTACTGTCCACTTGCAGCCCTGACCTTGCCTTTCTACACGTGAGCCTTTTCTATTATAGGGAGTCTTTCTGACTCACATTTTGGGAGGTGATATACCTTTATCATTATGCTGTGACAGGGGGCACTTTACCTTTCATTATCACCTCATGGTGACTGCGTTCAGGTGTATGCATTATACATTTTTCTCTCTGTGGACTTAGCATATATGCCCATTTATCGTCATTTGTTATATTGTTTAGGACATGCACTTGTTCATTTGATCATTGTTTGGAGTTTGATTATAGGTCAGCGATTGCTTGTTGGGATCCATGCAGGGATTTCTATTGTTTTTAATTGTTTTTTTTTTTTAATGTTGTGCAATAAAGCTTTTTTCATTTTTTGATTACTCATTTTGTGGTGTGCATACATTATAGTGGTTTCTTTTTCCCCATATTCCTATTCAGTTTTTTGACCACTGGTTGTGCACCCCTTTTGTCATATGTAATTTGTTTCATTTTCGCTGTGCGCCATTCCTTTGTTTTCACGTCCTGTTGGTGAGGACACGGAAGTCTTGCCTGTTAGTAGTCTGGAACGTTTGGCTGACTTTATGTTGCATTGCATTTCCAGTGTACCAGAAGGCCCTTGAAGCGGAATTACTGAAAAAATCCCATGTGAGAACCCTGGTAGCAGACATCAGAGTTGTACAGCCAAGGAGTCCAAGCAAAAGAGACAGAAGTACAATCCAGCTCAGGCAGGGAACAATGGCAAAGTTCTGGGACAGTTTTCTCAGACCCTCCCATCGTGCCGCCACAGAGGAATGGGGAATTGGCACAAGAAGTGCAATGTTTGGGAAGATGGTGAGGGAGTACCTTGCAGATCGTACAAACATCCTCTGTGCTTTTAATTATTGGGTTTCCAAGCTGGACACGTGGCATAAACTGGCTCCTATACGCCTTGGAGGTCCTGGCCTGCCTTGCTGCTAGCATTCTGTCAGAGCGGGTTCTTAGTGCCGCTGGTAGAATTATAACAGATAAGCGCATCTGCCTGTAAACTTACAATGCTGACAGGCTGACTCTTCTAAAAATGAACATGGGATCATCATCCACCGCCACTAGATCACCAGGGTTAACGTGTTCCGTGCTGCTACAGCCAGTGTCAAAATCCTAACAAGGGTGGGTGTTTTTGCTGGGTGTTAAATACTTGTTATGGAAAAGGTTGAGGTGTACCCCACAGGGGAAAATGTTTGTCAGCCCACACCTTTTTAATGGGACATTTTTTGTTGAGAGGCCCTCCTCCATGTTTCTTCCAAGGGGGATTGGGGTTATTGGGGTGCATATGGCTTGGAAGCAGGGCAGGCTTTGCAGTCAATGAAAAAAAAACAGAATGGGAGGACAATTGAATAATGTGAAGTGAATTTTCCTGGGCCCATCCAGAACCTGGGTTCAAAGGTTTATTGGGGTGCATATGACTTGGTAGCAGGGCAGGCCTTGCAGTCAATGCATAAAAACACAGAATAGAAGTACAAAATAAATAATGTGAATTGGATCTCGTGAAAGGGGTTTTGGGTGCGTCGTAATTCTTGGCAGCCCATCCACTCACAGCATAGGCTATAAAAGTTTAGGAAACCCACTGTTTAATAATGGCCCTTTAAGCAGATTAATGCTGCCTGATGCCCCTGTAAAAATAGGCTCTGTGACTTTGAGTCCCTTCTTCATAAATGAAACAAGATATGTTTGCTTATGTGTCACACACCACATGGCCAGCTACGGTTGTTAAATGTTACAACATGTTAACATTTCCCAGTGAATGCATTTGTTTTGGTTGAAAACAATATTAACCCCTTAATGACCAAGCCATTTTGTAGGTTAAAGACCAGGCCAATTTTTACAATTCTGACCACTGTCTCTTTATGAGGTTATAACTCTGCAACGCTTCTACGGATCTTGGCGATTCTGAGTTTGTTTTCTCGTGACATATTGTACTTCATGATAGTGGTAACATTTCTTCAATATAACTTGCGTTTATTTATGAAAAAAACGGAAATATGGCAAAAATTTTGAAAATTTTGCAATTTTCAAACTTTTAATTTTTATGCCATTAAATCAGAGAGATATGTCACAAAAATTAGTTAATATATAACATTTCCCACATGTCTACTTTACATCAGCACAATTTTGGAACCAACATTTTTTTTTGTTAGGAAGTTATAAGTGTTAAAAGTTGACCAGCGATTTCTCATTTTTTCCAACAAAATTTACAAAACCATTTTTTTTAGGGACCACCTCACATTTGAAGTGAATTTGAGGGGTCAATATGACAGAAAATACCCAAAAGTGACACCATTCTAAAAACTGCACCCCTCAACGTGTTCAAAGCCACATTCAAGAAGTTTATTAACCTTTAGGTACTTCACAAGAATTGAAGCAATGTGGAAGGAAAAAATGAACATTTAACTTTTTTTCCCAAAATTTTTCTTTCGACACAATTTTTTTAAATTTTGTCAAGGGTATCAGGAGAAAATGAACCACAATATTTATTGTACAATTTCTCCTCAGTACACCGATACCCCATGTGTGGGGGTAAACCACTATTTGGGCGCATGGCAGAGCTCGGAAGGGAAGCAGCGCCATTTGACTTTTTTGGCTGGAATTGAGATTGGACGCCATGTCGTATTTGGAGAGCCCCTGTGTGCCTAAACAGTGGAAACCCCACACAAGTGACCCCATTTTGGAAACTAGACCCCCCAAGGAACTTATCTAGATGTGTGGTGAGAGCTTTGAACCCCCAAGGGCTTCACAGAAGGTTATAACGTAGAGCAGTAAAATTAAAAAATCATATCTTTTCCACAAAAATGATCTTTCCACCCCCAATTGTTATTTTCCAAAGGTTAACAGGACCCCAAAAGTTATTGTGCAATTTGTCCTGAGTATGCTGATACCCCATATGTGGGGGTAAACCACTATTTTGACGCATGGCAGAGCTCGAAAGGGAAGGAGCGCCTTTTTCAAATGCAGACTTTGATGGAATGGTCTGTGGGTGTCATGTCACGTTTGGAGAGCCCCTGATGTGCCTAAACAGTAGAAACCCCCCACAAGTGACTCCATTTTGGAAACTAGACCCCCCAAGGAACTTATCTAGATGTGTGGTGAGCACTTTGAACCCCCAAGTGCTTCACAGAAGTTTATAACGTAGAGCCGTGAAAATAAAAAAATCATATTTTTTTCCACAAAAATAATCTTTTTGCCCCCAAATTTTTATTTTTATAAGGGTAACAGGAAAAATAGGACCCCAAAAGCTATTGTGCAATTTGTCCTGAGTACGCTGATATCCCATATGTGGGGGGGAACCACTATTTTGACGCATGGCAGAGATCGGAAGGGAAGGAGCACCGTTTTTAAATGCAGACTTTGATGGAATGGTCTGCGGGTGTCATGTCGCGCTTGGAGAGCCCCTGATGTGCCTAAACAGTAGAAACCCCCCACAAATGACCCCATTTTGCAAACTAAACCCCCCAAGGAACTTATCTAGATGTGTGGTCAGCACTTTGAACCCCCAAGGGCTTCACAGAAGTTTATAACGTAGAGCCGTGAAAATAAAAAAATCATATTTTTTTCCACAAAAATGACCTTTTTGCCCCCAAATTTTTATTTTTCTAAGGGTAACAGGAGAAATAGGACCCCAAAAGCTATTATGCATTTTGTCCTGAGTACGCTGATACCCCATATGTGGGGGGGGAACCACTGTGATCGCCTTACTGCGATCTTTGGGAGGCACAATGAACAAATCTACAAAAGGTGAAGAATTGGTTTTCTTTTTTACGCCGTTCCTCGTGCGGTATTAGTGATTAGGCGACTTTATTCCTCGGATCGGTGCGATTACAGCGATACCAGATTTACATCCTTTTTTCATGTTTAGCTTCTGTCACACTCTAAAAGACGCTTTTTTTTGGAATAATTTTTTGTAAGAAATTTTTGCATCGCCGTATTTTGAGAGCTATAATTTTTCCATATTTCGGCCGACAGAGTTATCTGTGGGCTTATTTTTTGCGAGCTGACGTATTTATTGGTACCATATTCGGGCACATAACGTTTTTTGATCGCTTCCTATTCTGATTTTTGTGGAAGCAGAATGAACAAAAACCAGCAATTCAGGAATTGTTTTTTTTTTTTTTTTCCTCCGTTCCACGTGTGGTAAAATTGATAAAGCAGCTTCATTCTTCGGGTCACTACGATTACAGCGATACCTCATTTATATATTTTTTTTTATGTTTTGGCGGTTTTTACACAATAAAAAATTTTATAGAAAAAATAATTATTTTTGCATCAGTTTATTCCGCGAGCTATAACTTTTTTATTTTTTTGCTGATGATGCTGTATAGCGTTTTTTGCGGGACAAGATGACGTTTTCAGCGGTACCATGATTATTTATATCTGACTTTTTGATCGCGTGTTATTGCACTTTTTCCAAGCGGTATGATGATACCGCTTGGAAAAAGTATAATTTACTACTTTTTTGTGTTTTTTTTTACGGCTTTCACTGAAGGGGTTAACTAGGGTTACGCTTTTATAGATGGGATTTTTACGGACGTGGCGATACCTAACATGTGTATTTTTTTTGTTTTTTATTTTTTTTATTACATAAAAATGTGTATTTTTTAGGGGATTTTTTTTAAATTATTTTTTAATATTTTTTTTACAATTTTTTTTAAAAAATGATTTTTTTTAACTTGTCCCTTTATGGGACTTTCACTTTTTTTTACTTTTTATTGCAGTTACAATGCATTGCAATGCTCCAGCATTGCAATGCATTGTACCTATGATGAAAGCTGCTGTGACATGATCACAGCAGCTTCCCGTAGGTAGATGACCCGGAGGTTGTCATGACAACCCCCGGGTCATCAAGGCAGATATCGGCCCCTGCAAATACATTGCAGGGCGCCGATCTGAGGCAGAGGGAGCTCCCGACCCTCTGCCTCCCCTGTTGTGAATGGGTTTGAGATGAGTTCTGAGCAGAAGCTCCCTCTGGTGGTTACAAGCGGTGCTGGTCTGTCCAGTGAAGATTGTGAGGAATGGGAATCAGGTGTTACTGACTGGTCTTATATAAGGGAGTCACCTTCCCATCAGGGTTGCCGGTGATCAATTGTTCAGGTCTCAATCCTCGTATCCTGTTTCTCTTGTAGCCTGCTGTGTCGTGTCTGCATCTCCTGCTAACAGATAAGACATTTTCTTCTTTTTGTACTATATTTTTGCATTTTGTCCTGCACTTCTGTGGGGGCCTTCAGGGTCCCCTCCGGGGGCTTTTGCCCTCTCAGTTTAGTTCAGCCACTGATGTTTGTACTTTTGCTTTTTCCAGTTTTTTCAGTGGCTGCTGTTTTGATTTTGTTACACCAGAGAACTAATTTAGGTGGTAGAGGTCGTGTGATCTCAGGTGATTTTGAAATTAGTAGAGTTGGTGCTTTTCAGGGTTTTCTGGGATTGCAGTAAGTACCCTTCCTATCCTTTTCTATTTAGTTAGTTTGGGCCCCAGCGTTTGCTCATACTATTTTCTTTCTGTGTCAGTATTTCATCTTGTCTAACCGCCATTACATGTTTGGGGCTTTCTATTGTCTTTGGGGTCTGCTCCGGGGCAGATAGCTTTCCTATTTCTATCTTTAGGTGTAGTTAGTTTCTCAGGCTGTGACGAGGCGTCTAGGACCAACGTAGGAACGCTCCACGGCTGCCTCTAGTTGTGGTGGTTAGTCAGGGTACTGCAATCTCATAGATTCCAACTGCTCTGGTGTATTGCCTTTTTTGCCTGCACTCCTCAGCTACCGAAACATAACAGTATCACCGGCATCATAAAATTGTATGGTACTCACAGAAGGGAAAAATATTGTGAAAGAAAAAAGGTTGTCAGAGATATTTTTCTGTTTGTTGCATTTTTTTTCCCTCTGTATCTCTGGGTGCTGGGGAGGATCTTTTCTCTCAATGGAGTTTGCACAGTTGTCTGGCCGTGTGGATCAGCTTGCCACTGAGGTTCAGAGTATTGCTACCTATCTTGCTAGGTTGCCTGTTGTGGAACCTAGGATTCCCATGCCAGATTTGTTTTTAGGGGATCGAGCTAAGTTTCAGAATTTCAAAAATAATTGTAAATTGTTTTTTGCCTTAAAATCTAAGTCCTCAGGGAACGCAGCGCAGCAGGTTCAAATTATCATCTCTCTCCTGCGCAGCGATCCTCAGGATTGGGCTTTTTCCCTGACACCTGGGGATCCTGTTTTGAGTGATGTTGATGCATTTTTTCAGGCTTTGGGGTTATTGTACGATGAGCCTAATGTCACTGATCAAGCTGAAAAAGCCTTGTTGGCATTAAATCAGGGGCTTGATGACGCTGAGTTATACTGTCAGAGATTCCGTAGGTGGGCAGTCCTGACCAAATGGAATGACGACGCTTTGGCAGCCCTTTTCCGGAAGGGTCTGTCAGATAATTTAAAGGATGTTATGGTGGGATTCCCTGTCCCCTCTGGTCTCAATGATTCTATGTCATTAGCGATTCAAATTGACAGACGTTTGCGTGAGCGGAGAAGTATGCGTGGAATGGTGTTGCCTTGTGAACCAGCTTCTGAACCCATGCAGTGTGATAGAGTGGTGTCTGGGGCACAGCGTCATGAGTTTTGAAAGCGCAATGGGTTATGTTTCTACTGTGGTGATGCCTCTCATGCTATTTCAGTCTGCCCTAAGCGGGGAAGACGTTTTGCACGCTCAGTTGTCTTGGGTAGTGTTCAGACTAAGTTTTTATTAACTGTCACTCTGATATGCTCTCTGTCCTCATTTTCTGCTCAGGCTTTCGTTGATTCAGGAGCAGCTATTAACCTGATGGATTATGATTTTGCTAAACAATGTGGGTTTCCCTTGATACCCCTACAGAAGTCTATTCCCCTACTGGGGATCGATTCTACCCCTTTGGCTGAGAATAAACCCCAGTTTTCTACTCAGGTGATAATGAGGGTTGAACCTGATCACCAGGAGTGCTGCAAATTTTTGGTTCTGTATAATCTGCATGACATTATCGTGCTGGGTTTCCCTTGGTTACAGTCTCATAATCCTGTTTTGGATTGGAAATCTGTGTATGTAACCAGTTGGGGCTGCCAATGTATTAATACCAACACTCCTGTTTTTTCTGCCTCCCCCCAGGCTCAGGATGTTCCTGACTTTTTGATTGATTTTTCTGATGTGTTTAGCGAAAGTAAATCTGCATCCTTGCCTCCCCATAGGAGCTATGACTGCGCTATTGAATTAGTGCCGGGTAGTAAATTCCCTAAAGGTCGCCTTTTTAACTTGTCTGTACCTGAACATGACGCTATGCGGTCTTATATCAAGGAATCATTGGAGAAGGGTCATATCAGACCATCCTCTTCACCCTTAGGTGCCGGTTTTTTCTTTGTGGCCAAAAAGGATGGTTCATTAAGGCCGTGTATTGATTATCGTCTCTTGAACAATATTACTGTGAAATATCAATACCCGTTACCCTTGATTTCTGACCTGTTTTCCAGGGTGAAAAACGCTACTTTGTTTACCAAGCTTGACCTCAGGGGGGCGTATAACCTTATTCGCATTAAGCACGGGGATGAATGGAAGACGGCATTCAATACCCCTGAAGGGCATTTTGAGTACCTAGTGATGCCCTTTGGGCTCACTAATGCTCCTTCCGTCTTCCAGTCCTTCATGAATGACATTTTCAGGGATTTTGTGGACAAATTTCTGATTGTTTATTTGGATGATATCTTGATTTTTTCTAATGACTGGACTCTCATGTGAAACATGTTCGAACTGTATTCCAGATTTTGAGAGAGAATGCTCTGTATGTGAAGGGATCAAAGTGTCTTTTTGGCGTACAGAGGATCTCATTTCTGGGATTCATTTTGTCCCCATCTGTTATTGAAATGGACCCGGTCAAGGTTCAGGCCATCTGTGATTGGGTCCAACCTACTTCATTAACCCCTTCACCCCCAAGGGTGGTTTGCACGTTAATGACCGGGCCAATTTTTACAATTCTGACCACTGTCTCTTTATGAGGTTATAACTCTGGAACGCTTCAACGGATCTTCGCGATTCTGAGATTGTTTTCTCGTGACATATTGTACTTCACGTTAGAAGTAAAATTTCTTCTATATAACTAGCGTTTATTTTTGAAAAAAACGCAAATATGGCGAAAATTTTTAAAATTTTGCAATTTTCAAACTTTGAATTTTTATTCCCTTAAAACAGAGAAATATGTCACATAAAATAGTTAAGAAATAACATTTCCCACATGTCTACTTTACATCACACAATTTTGGAACCAAAATTTTTTTTTGTTAGGAAGTTATAAGGGTTAAAAGTTGACCAGCGATTTCTCATTTTTACAACAAAATTTACAAAGCCATTTTTTTTAGGGACCACCTCTCATTTGAAGTCACTTTGAGGGGTCTATATGGCAGAAAATACCCAAAAGTGACACCATTCTAAAAACTGCACCCCTCAAGGTACTCAAAACCACATTCAAGAAGATTATTAACCCTTCAGGTGCTTCACAGGAACTAAAGCAACGTGGAAGGAAAAAATGAATATTTAACTTTTTAGCCACAAAAATGATCTTTTACAAACTTTTTTTTTATTTTCACAAGGGTAAAAGGAGAAAATGGACAGATAAGGTTGTTATGCAATTTCTCCTGAGTACGCCAATACCCAATATGTGGGGGAAAACCACTGTTTGGGCACACGGCAGAGCTCGTAAGGGAAGGAGCGCCGTTTGACTTTTTCAAACTAAAATTGGCTGGAATTGAGATTGGACGCCATGTCTTGTTTGGAGAGCCCCTGATGCGCCTAAACAGTGGAAACCCCCACAAGTGACACCATTTTGGAAACTAGACCCCCTAAGGTACTTATCTAGATCTGTTGTGAGCACTTTGAACTCCCAAGTGTTTCACAAAAGCTTATAATGCCTGGGTGTGAAAAAAAAAAAAATTTCCACAAAAATGATTTTTTAGTCCCAAATTTTTGAATTTTCCCAAGGAAATTGGACCCCAAAAGTTGTTGTCCAATTTGTCCTGAGTACGCTGATACCCCATATGTGGGGGGGGAACTGTTTGGGTGCACGGCAGGGCTTGGAAAGGAAGTAGTAACGTTTTGGAATGCAGACGTTGATGGGGGTCATGTTCCGTTTGCAGTGCCCCAGATGAGCCTAAACAGTGGAAACCCCCCACAAGTGACCCCATTTTGGAAACTATACCCCCTAAGGACTTATCTAGATCTTTGGTGAGCACTTTGAACCCCCAAGTGCTTCACACAAGTCTTTAATGCCCAGGCATGAAAATAAAAAATCCTATTTTTTTCCCACAAAAATTATCTTTTAGTCACTAATTTTTTATTTTCTCAAGGGTAACAGGAGAAATTGGACCACATAAGTTGTTGTCCAATTTGTCCTGAGTACTCTGATACCCCATATGTGGGTGGGAACCACTGTTTGGGCGCACGGCAGAGCTCGGAATGGAAGGAGCACCATTTGACTTTTTCCAACCAAAATTGGCTGGAATTGAGATTGGATGCCATGTTGCATTTGGAGAGCCCCTGATGTGCCTAAACAGTGGAAACCCCCCACAAATGACCCCATTTTGGAAACTAGACCCCTAAGGAACTTTTCTAGATCTTTGGTGAGCAATTTGAACCCCCAAGTGCTTCACACAAGTTTATAACGTAGAGCCGTAAAATTTAAAAATCATATTTTTTCCACAAAAATGATCTTTTCACCCCAATTTTTATTTTTCCAAGGGTAACAAGACTCCAAAAGTTATTTTGCCATTTGTCCTGAGTGCGCTGATACCCCATATGTGGGGGTAAACCACTGTTTGGGTGCATGGCAGAGTTTGGAAGGGAAGGAGCGCCGTCTGACTTTTTCAACGCAGAATTGGCTGGACGCCATGTCGTGTTTGGAGAGCTCCTGATCTGCCTAAACAGTGGAAACCCCCATAAATGATGCCATTTTGGAAACTAGACCCCTCAAGGAACTTATCCAGATGTGTGGTGAGAACTTTTATCCCCCAGGTGTTTCACTAAAGTTTATAACGTACAGCCGTAAAATAAAAAATTTTTTTTTTTTTACAAAAATGATTTTTTCGTCCCCAATATTTTATTTTCACAAGGGTAACAGAAGAAATTGGAACCCAAAAGTTGTTGTCCAATTTGTCCTGAGTACGCTGATACCCAATATGTGGGAGAAAACTACTGTATGGGCGCACGTCAGGGCTCGGAAGGGAAGTAGTGACGTTTTCGATTGCAGACTTTGATGGAATGGTCTGGGGGCGTCATGTCACATTTGGAGAGCCCCTGATGCACCTATACAGTGGAAACCCCCCACAAGTGACCCCATTTTGGCAAATAGACCCCACAAGGAACTTATCTAGATGTGTGGTGAGCACTTTGAACCCCGAAGTGCTTCACAGAAGTTTATAACGTACAGCCGTAAAAATAAAAAATCTTTTTTTTTTTTACAAAAATGATTTTTTTTGCCCCCAATATTTTATTTTCACAAGGTTAACAGGAGAAATTGGACCCCAAAAGTTGTTGTCCAATTTGTCCTGAGTACGCTGATACCCAATATGTGGGAGAAAACTACTGTATGGGCGCACGTCAGGGCTCGGAAGGGAAGTAGTGACGTTTTGGATTGCAGACTTTGATGGAATGGTCTGGGGGCGTCATGTCGCATTTGGAGAGCCCTGATGCGCCTAAACAGTGGAAACCCCCCACAAGTGACCCCATTTTGGAAAATAGACCCCACAAGGAACTTGTCTAGATGTGTGGTGAGCACTTTGAACCCGAAGTGCTTCACAGAAGTTTATAACGCACAGCCGTAAAAATAAAAAATCCTTTTTTTTTTTGCAAAAATGATTTTTTTGCCCCAATATTTTATTTTTACAAGGGTAACAGGAGAAATTGGACCCCAAAAGTTGTTGTCCAATTTGTCCTGAGTACGCTGATATCCAATATGTGGGAGAAAACTACTGTATGGGTACACGTTGGGGCTCGGAAGGGAAGTAGTGACGTTTTGGATTGCAGACTTTGATGGAATGGTCTGGGGGCGTCATTTCGCATTTGGAGAGCCCCTGATGCGCCTAAACAGTGGAAATCCCCAACAAGTGACCCCATTTTGGAAAATAGACCCCACAAGGAACTTTCTAGATGTGTGGTGAGCGCTATGAAGCCCCAAGTGCTTCACAGAAGTTTATAATGTACAGCCGTAAAAACAAAAAAATATTTTTTTTTGTACAAAAATGATATTTTCGCCCCCAGTTTTTTATTTTCCCAAGGGTAGCAGAAGAAATAGGACAAATTGCACAATAACTCTTGGGGTCCAGAGTACGCTGATACCCCATATGTGGGGATAAACTACTGTTTGGACGCATGGCAGAGCTGAGAAGTGAAGGAGCACCGTTTGACTTTTTCAACGCAGAATTGGCTGGAATTGAGATCAGACGCCATGTGACATTTGGAGAGCCCCTGATGTGCCTAAACAGCTGAAACCCCCCAATTCTAACTCCAACCCTAACCCCAACACACCCCTAACCCTAGTCCCAACCCTAACCACAAACCTAACCCTAACACACCCCTAATCCCAACCCTAACCCTAATCCTAACTTTAGCGCCAACCCTAACCCTAACTTTAGCAGCAACCCTAACCCTAACCCTAATGGGAAAATGGAAATAAATGCTTTTTTTTAATTTTATTATTTTTCCCTTACTAAGGGGGTGATAAAGGGGGTTTGATTTACTATTTATAGCGGGTTTTTATGATTGGCAGCTGTCACGCTAAAAGACGCTTTTTATTGCAAAAATAGTTTTTGCATCATCACATTTTGAGAGCTATAATTTTTGCATATTTTGGCCCACAGAGTCATGTGAGGTCTTATTTTTTGCGGGACGAGTTGACGTTTTTATTGGTACCATTTTTGAGCACGTGACGTTTTTTGATCGCTTTTTATTTCGATTTTTGGGAGGTTAGAATGAACAAAAATCAGCAATTCATGAATTTCTTTTGGGGGAGGCGTTTATACCGTTCCGCGTGTGGTAAAATTGATAAAGCAGTTTTATTCTTCGGGTCAGTACGATTATGGCGATACCTCATTTATATCATTTTTTCATGTTTTGGCGCTTTTATAGAATATAAACAATTTTATATAAAAAATAATTATTTTTGCATCGCTTTATTCTGCGAGCTATAACTTTTTTATTTTTTCGCTGATGATGCCTTATGATGGCTCGTTTTTTGCGGGACAAGATGATGTTTTCAGTGGTACCATGTTTTTTTATATCGGTCTTTTTGATCGCGTGTTATTCCACTTTTTGTTCGGCGGTATGATGATAAAGCATTGATTTTTTGCTTCGTTTTTTTTTTTTTTTAAGGGTTCACTAAAGGGGTTAACTAGTGGGACAATTTTATAGGGGGGGTCGTTACGGAGCGGCAATACCAAATATGTGTACTTTTATTGTTTTTTTTTTTTTATTTACAGGAAGAAGTGAATTTATTGGGGAATATTTTTTTTTTTTTTATTTATTTTGGATTTTTTTTTTACACATGTTTATTTTTACTTTTTTAACTTTTTTACTTTGTCCCAGGGTGGGACATCACTGTATTTTATCAGATCGCTGGTGTGACAGTGTGCACAGCACTCTGTCACACCAGCGATCGCACAGGCATAGATGCAGGCTTCTCAGTGCCTGCTCTCGGCAGGCACTGAGGTAGCCGCCTCCCTCCAGGATCCCGGCGCCATCTTGGATCCGAGTCCTGGGAGGAGGAAGCCCTCAGAACAGCGCGATCACATCGCGCTGCTCTGAGGGTCTCAGGGGGTGAGCAGGGAGCCCCCACCCTGCGCGATCCTCCCCTGTGCCCCAGTACACCGCGATCATGTTTGATCGCGGTGTGCAAGGGGTTAATGTGCCGGGAGCGGTCCGTGACCGCTCCTGACACACAGTCATGGGTGTCAGCTGTGATAATCAGCTGACACCCGGCGGCGATTAGCTGCGCTCCCCTCAGGAGCGCAGCTGATCGCCTATGACGTACTATCCCGTCCCCGGTCATACGGGCCCAGGTACCATGGACGGGATAGTACGTCCGATGGCAGTAAGGGGTTAAAGGCTCTTCAGAGATTTTTGGGTTTTGCCAATTTTTATCGTAAATTTATTGGTAATTTCTCGGTTATTGTTAAACCATTAACTGATTTGACCAGAAAGGGTTCGGATGTGGTGAATTGGCCTCCTGAGGCAGTCTCTGCATTTCAGGAACTTAAGCAGAGATTCACTTCTGCTCCTGTTCTACGGCAGCCTGATGTTTCTCTGCCATTTCAGGTGGAGGTTGATGCCTCTGAAATTGGGGCAGGTGCCGTTTTGTCCCAAAAAGATCCAGAGACCTCTAAAAGTAACCCTTGTGCCTTTTTCTCTCGAAAATTTTCTCCTACTGAACGTAATTATGACGTGGGTAATCGGGAGTTATTGGCCATGAAGTGGGCTTTTGAAGAGTGGAGACATTGGCTGGAGGGAGCCAAACATCAGGTGGTGGTCCTTACGGACCATAAGAATCTGGTCTATCTGGAATCTGCCAAGCGACTCAATCCTAGACAGGCCAGGTGGGCCTTGTTTTTCACACGTTTTAATTTTGTGGTTTCCTTTCTTCCTGGCACTAAGAATGTTAAGGCAGATGCCCTCTCGAGGAGTTTCCTTGCGGACTCTCCTGAGTTATCTGATCCTTCTGTTATTTTGAAAGAGGGTGTAGTTCTTTCCGCCATCTCGCCCAATTTGAGACTTGCTCTGGAGGGGTGTCAGGAGGATAGGCCCGAGTGCTGCCCTGTTGGAAAATTGTTTGTCCCGGACCAGTGGAAAAAGAGTGTGATGTCTGAGATTCATTGTTCCGCATTGGCTGGGCATCCCGGAATTTTTGGTACCAGAGACTTGGTTAGTCGGTCCTTTTGGTGGCCTACCTTGTCTCGTGATGTCAGGGAATTTGTGCAGTCCTGCGGGACTTGCTCTCGCTCCAAGCCTTGCTCTCGCTCTAGTGGTTTGTTGATGCCATTGCCTGTGCCCAAGAGACCATGGACCCATATCTCTATGGATTTCATTTCCGACCTTCCTGTTTCTCAGAGAATGACCACCATCTGGGTAATTTGTGATAGGTTTTTCCAAAATGATACATCTTGTGCCATTACCTAAGTTGCCTTCCTCCTCTGAATTGGTGCCGTTGTTCCTTCAGCACGTGGTTCGTTTACACGGCATTCCTGAGAACATTGTGTCTGACAGAGGAGTCCAGTTTGTTTCCAGATTTTGGAGGACTTTTTGTTCTAAACTGGGTGTTCAATTGTCTTTCTCCTCGGCATTTCATCCTCAGACCAATGGTCAAACTGAGAGAACAAACCAGACATTGGAGACTTATCTAAGATGCTTTGTGTCTGCTGATCAGGATGACTGGGTCTCTTTTTTGCCTTTGGCTGAGTTTGCTCTTAATAATAGGGCTAGCTCTGCCACTTTGATGTCTCCGTTTTTTTGTAATTCTGGGTTTCACCCTCGATTTTCTTCAGGACAGACGGAGGCTTCTGTCTGTCCAGGTGTTGACTCTGTTGTGGAGCGTATGCAACAGATTTGGGACCAGGTAGTGGAGAGGTTGTCCCTCTCTCAGGAGAAGGCCCAGCGGTTTGCTAACCGGCATAGGACTGATGGTCCTCGGTTTAAAGTGGGGGACTTGGTCTGGTTGTCTTCAAAGAATATTCCTATGAGAGTAGCATCTCCTAAATTTAAGCCTAGGTTCATTGGACCTTATAAGATCATGGAGATTATTAATCCTGTTTCTTTTCGTTTGCTTCTTCCAGGGACATTTAAGATCCATAACGTGTTCCACAAGTCCTTGTTGAAGAGGTTTGTTGAGCCAGTGGTTCCTGCTGCTGTGCCTCCTGACCCTGTTTTGGTTGAGGGCAATCTGGAGTATGTGGTTGAGAAAATATTAGATTCTCGTTTTTCTGGACGGAAACTCCAGTATTTGGTTAAATGGAGAGGTTATGGTCAGGAAGACAATTCTTGGGTGTTTGCTTCGGACATCCATGCTAGGAGACTTATCCGTGCGTATCATAGAACTCATCCTGACCGACCTGGTTGCTCAAATGAGGGTTCGGTGACCCCTCCTCAAGGGAGGGGTACTGTTGTGAATGGGTTTGAGATGAGTTCTGAGCAGAAGCTCCCTCTGGTGGTTACAAGCGGTGCTGGTCTGTCCAGTGAAGATTGTGAGGAATGGGAATCAGGTGTTACTGACTGGTCTTATATAAGGGAGTCACCTTCCCATCAGGGTTGCCGGTGATCAATTATTCAGGTCCCAATCCTTGTATCCTGTTTCTCTTGTAGCCTGCTGTGTCGTGTCTGCATCTCCTGCTAACAGATAAGACATTTTCTTCTTTTTGTTTTTGTACTATATTTTTGCATTTTGTCCTGCACTTCTGTGGGGGCCTTCAGGGTCCCCTCCGGGGGCTTTTGCCCTCTCAGTTTAGTTCAGCCACTGATGTTTGTACTTTTGCTTTTTCCAGTTTTTTCAGTGGCTGCTGTTTTGATTTTGTTACACCAGAGAACTAATTTAGGTGGTAGAGGTCGTGTGATCTCAGGTGATTTTGAAATTAGTAGAGTTGGTGCTTTTCAGGGTTTTCTGGGATTGCAGTAAGTACCCTTCCTATCCTTTTCTATTTAGTTAGTTTGGGCCCCAGCGTTTGCTCATACTATTTTCTTTCTGTGTCAGTATTTCATCTTGTCTAACCGCCATTACATGTTTGGGGCTTTCTATTGTCTTTGGGGTCTGCTCCGGGGCAGATAGCTTTCCTATTTCTATCTTTAGGTGTAGTTAGTTTCTCAGGCTGTGACGAGGCGTCTAGGACCAACGTAGGAACGCTCCACCGCTGCCTCTAGTTGTGGTGGTTAGTCAGGGTACTGCAATCTCATAGATTCCAACTGCTCTGGTGTATTGCCTTTTTTGCCTGCACTCTTCAGCTACCGAAACATAACACTCCCCCCCTGAGCTCTGCGATTGCGCTGGATCGCAGCAGTCAGGGGGTTAACAGCCAGGGGCGGTGGGGGCTCCGCTCCTGGCTGTCAGTGCAGGAAGCCTGGCCACTGCAGCGCCTGCTCCTGCACTGATCGCGCTGGGGAAGCTGAAATTTCAGCTTCTCCTGCACGATCGCTGCTGTGTTTGGTCAGTCAGATTGACTGACCAATCACAGCGGTGTGGATGCGGGGACCGACGGCAAAGGTCCCCGCACCACTTGCCGTGCCTGTCAGCTGTCTATGACAGCTGTCGGCACTGATCTACCACTGCGTGTTTACATGCAGTGGTAGATCAAAGGCATGACGTGCACAGTCCGTCCTGGTGCCGGAACTGGCACCTTGCCATGACGGACTGTGCACGTCAGTGGACATTAAGGGGTTAAAGTTGAAAAACGCTTCAAAAACGCTACATCTGAACATAGCTCAAGTGGTGGAGGAACATTTTGTTCTGGGGTTATTTATTTTGTCTTATATACAAGTCATTAACCTGGAAAGGATGTATCTTTACATATTTCCCTGCAAAATCCGTTTTGGTTTCGTTTTGGTATGTTTTTGGGTGCACCGGTAAAAATGGCATGAAAATCTGACATCATTGTTTAAAGCTGTGAACTAGGAGTCATAAATGCTTCCAGGGCGATCCCCATGATGTCCTCGTGTCATTTGAGCAGTGTTTCCATCATTTTTAGATGCATTTAGACCTTAAAAGGACCTCCGGGGGAATCGTGGCAAAAATGCTCGGGTCTCCCATTGACTTACATTGGGCTCGTTGTGCTGTCCGAGTACCCGAGTATTCCAATCTGCTCGATACGAGCATTTTAGTGCTCGCCCATCACTAGTGATTAGCAATGGATTTTGTTGGTCAATTTTGGGTACTGTTCACGGATTTTAAGCTGTAGGCAGTATGATGTTCTTATAAGTACCTGTGACCTTGTATCTTAGCACTAAGCACTTTTATACATTATCTGGTTTAACTGCTCCTCCATCTCTTTACAATTTACCAAGATCCACTTGTTATTTTTTTGCAATTCTCAATCCGTCTATTTATAAGTTCCTTGTTTGGATACTGGTTTATTGAATATATACTGATGTACCTATGTGTTTTTTCTTGCTGCTATGTATATAATAAAAGTATCATTGTTTACACTATAAGATTTGGGCTTGTACTCCAAGTTTCTCTTTGTTTAATAGATTGGTTACACATGTATGAAATGAAGACTATAATTACTAACACTAGGAGTGGTCAATCAACAAAGATCATTCCATGAGTGTACAATAGACCAAAAGCTCACAAAGGAACCCAAGGTAACCCCTACGCTATTATTGACCTTTCTCACTTTAGCTAATTATAATGTTCATGAGTCCACAATTAAGAGGACACTGTACAGCAAAGGGCGTTCATGGCAGGATTACAAGGTGAAAGCCAATACTATAGAAAGTTGCTGCAGTGTAGAAATATATTTACTTTGAAAGTTGGCGATCTGTTCAATACTTATTCCTCTCTCTCTCTCTCTCTCTCTCTCTCTCTCTCTCTATATATATATGTCTATACAGACATTATATATATAATATTTCAGTTTAAGGTATAATTTGAATGGAAATAACCCACAAATGTTCGTGTGAACTTTTTTTTTCTCCTTGTATAATGCTCTTTAAATAGCTTTATTCAATTTGTGACCTGACACTTTAAGCTGGGCTGAACATTTCTTTGTTTTCTTATCTGCCACAAGATCATAGATATTTTCTTGAAGGCTAGAGAATTTATAGAAAAAGCAAGCCATACATGTTAAGCAAGACATCTATTTTGATTGTGGAATATTCTGTAAATGCAGATTTACTCATGCTTGGATACATTCAGTGAAGAAATGTCTGAATGCCTCAAACAATGTCTGCTTAGTGTCTTTTCATGTTCCTGGTTCAACTTTTTTCGATGGTTAAAAACATTCTGGACTCAAAATGGTTTGCTGACTCTTTCAGTTCTTTCTGTTGTAACAGGGTGCCTTATTGGATTTTTACTTAGAATACTGGAGCTCAGTGATTTGGTGAGTTGACTATGTTAATACTATTTTTTGCATTACTTTTATGGATGAAATCTATACAGGGATTAATAAGTTGAATATTGTCATTATTTACTTACTACTGTTCAACTTTTCCTTTAAATGGTACAATCTCTACAACCTCTGCTTGCTGGATCTGACTTACTACTGTTCAACTTTTCCTTTAAATGGTACAATCTCTACAACCTCTGCTTGCTGGGATCTGACTTACTACTGTTCAACTTTTCCTTTAAATGGTACAATCTCTACAACCTCTGCTTGCTGGGATCTGACTTACTACTGTTCAACTTTTCCTTTAAATGGTACAATCTCTACAACCTCTGCTTGCTGGGATCTGACTTACTACTGTTCAACTTTTCCTTTAAATGGTACAATCTCTACAACCTCTGCTTGCTGGGATCTGACTTACTACTGTTCAACTTTTCCTGTAAATGGTACAATCTCTACAACCTCTGCTTGCTGGGATCTGACTTACTACTGTTCAACTTTTCCTTTAAATGGTACAATCTCTACAACCTCTGCTTGCTGGGATCTGACTTACTACTGTTCAACTTTTCCTTTAAATGGTACAATCTCTACAACCTCTGCTTGCTGGGATCTGACTTACTACTGTTCAACTTTTCCTTTAAATGGTACAATCTCTACAACCTCTGCTTGCCGGAATCTGACTTACTACTGTTCAACTTTTCCTTTAAATGGTACAATCTCTACAACCTCTGCTTGCTGGGATCTGACTTACTACTGTTCAACTTTTCCTTTAAATGGTATATAACAGTGGCTGCTGAATGTTTGCTAAATTAATTTGTTGCATTGTGTTCAATACTTACTGCTGTATAGCCATGCTGGGGCCAGTAGAGATGCTATCAGGTGCAAGGTGTTACCAGCATATGGATACAGCCAGGCCCTGTGCCTTTGATTGTCTATCCTCCCCTGGTGTGCTGGGCAGCTGCTAATTTATCCCAAAGCAGCTACCATAACTCCTCCCACCTGATCCTCTACTCAGTCCTATATATTCAGTAGCAGTCTAAGGGGGGCACGCGTGTGGGGTCAGGCACGCAACTGCAGCAGAAGTACCACTGCAGCAAAAGTACAGAGAAGCTGCAGTTATTTCAACGGCAGTTAGTCACGGCAGGAGTCAGGACCCCACACTATGTCTTTTTTGGGTATGTCTGCTGAGTAAGCACTTCTAATTTCTTGTACCTGGCTTTTCTAATTACCCATCTTACTCTTTCACCATGTTTACATATGCCTTCACAGTGTTTGCTCCGTTAATCCTCTCTCTCCTTCGCTATCCCCAAACCCCAGCACCCTCTAATCAAATAATCATCTCCCCTTCCCTCCTTCCTCCCCACCTGTCCTCCTCTGCTGACCTGCTCCTCAACCTCAAATCTGTCCTAATAAAACACAAAACAAGCTTCCCTCTCTCCTTCTCCCACCTGCTCTCCCTTTCTCTGCTCCTCCTCACTGCTGGTGACATATCTCCCAATCCTGGACCTCCACAGTTCATACCCACCATTAGTACTCCTTCCTACCGCTCCCTATCTAATAGGAACTACCGCAATCTTTCCAACGTAAAACCTGTGCCATTGACACCCACCCCCCTGCTCCCTCTCTCTGGAGCACTCTGGAATGCCCGCTCCATCTGCAATAAGCTTCATGTGATTCATGACCTCTTTCTCTCTCGCAATCTTGCTTTCCTCGCCCTCACAGAAACATGGCTGACACCCTCTGACACAGCCTCCCCTGCTGCGCTGTGTTACGGTGGCCTCCAATTCACCCACACTCCTCGCCCTGGAAACAGACATGGTGGAGGAGTGGGTGTTCTCCTTTCCTCTAACTGCAACTTTAACACAATCCCACCTCTTCCCTCCCTAATCCTCCCTTCCTTTGAAGTCCACTCTGTCCGCATCTACTCTCCCTCCAACCTCCAAGTGGCCGTCATATACCGACCTCCAGGCCCGACC